>WNWK01010868.1:40000-67786 GCA_009830355.1 Cherax destructor
TAGAATCATGTTTTATTAAAAGCAGTTTTGAAAATAATATGAATATTTCTTTTGGTTTATATAAATTGGATTCATTTATAATTAATAAAATTTGGAAAGAATTTAATGATAAATTGGACTAATCTTAATTCTTGGGATGAGTTTCAGGTCCTTTCTTATGTTCCTCTTCACAGAGTCGTGAGATGTTACGCTACTGTGAGGTGTTATCTTTGTTAGTGTGATGTGACTGTGAGGTGTATTCTGCCCCTTTATAAGCCTTCTTGTCATGTTACCTTTCATAGTTCCTTGATAATGTGAGTAGTCACGAAAGCGCTTGGAATTCTTCTATTGAAGAAGCCTTAGGACTCATCATCAATTCCTCCAAGTGTGAAATCATCACATTCAACCAGGTAATAATCACAGCTGCGAGGAGAATCCTTCCTGAAGTCTCTACTACCACCCCCTCCAAGAGCATCCTCTTGGGAGCACCAGTGGCTCATCAGGCCATCGACACAGTCCTGAACGACCTGCAGAGAATTAAGGAGTGAATAAGTGATCTTCTTGCCCATGATGACCTGTATCTCCTCACAAAGTGTCTTACCTTAAGAACTTAAGAACATAAGAAAGGAGGAACACTGCAGGTGCACACCCTTTTCTCGACAAACCAACACTTAGCGAATATGACTCACTCTTGTGATCTCGCGTTTAACAGGCACTGAATCTGTCACTGGAAGATCAGCAATGGGGTTAAGCAACTCTTCCGGTGCGACTGGGAGGTATAGGGGTGCGCAAGGCAACGCAGGTAGCTTTACCTGTATTTCTGTCCTCGTGTAAGGCTTCCAGTGGACACCCTTGCAGACTCCTCCAGTAAACCAGCTCCTCCCAAAGAGCACAAACAGTCCCACTGGGACAAACCGATCATAGAAAAAATTGCCAACACAATGCTCAACAACGCTCCAGGAAAGGACAAAGCTCGTCTCCTTTTAGTTGTTATAACTCCTCCCTGGGCATACGACTCGACCCACAGACCATTCGGATTGGTGTTGCTCTTCGTTTAGCCGCCCCCATACTCACCGACCATAGGTGTATTTGTGGCAGGGCGACGGCTGATCCATTCGGACTTCATGGTCTCGTGTGTCACACATCAGAAAGGAATTATGCTAGACATGAGGAGGGCAACGATATCATAAAGAAGTCTCTGCACAGCTCAACGGGAACCCCAAGTATGGAGGTCCGACGGAAGTCAAAAGCGTCCAGATGGAGCCACTATGGTACCCTGGAAGGATGGTAAGCAGATTGCCTGGGACTACACCTGCGCTGCCACGTTGGCGGACACCTACTTGCCATACTCTGAAGTTGAAGGGTGTGGAGCCGCCACTTACAGGGAGACCCAGAAGATCCGCAAACAGTATGTAGACCTGCCCCCAAGCTATAACTTCACCCCAGTAGGGTCGGAGACCCTAGGAGCATGGGGCCAGTGTGCTCTGAATTTCCTCAGAAAGAAGCATGAAAAGCTCATCACAGAAACCAAGGACCACAGAGCGGCCAGCTTCCAATTTCAGAGACTCAGTGTTCCGATCCAGAGGGGAAAGGCCTGCAGAATTCATGGCACGCAGCCCACCTCTGGGGAGCTGGATGAAGTATTTGAGATGTAGGCACTAAGATGTTATTTATGTTGTTCTTTTCTATTGTGTCTTTGTTAATGTATTTTGTTTATAAATAAAGTTTACATAGAATATATAATGTAGGGAGTGGTGGGAGAAGAAAATATTCAAACGCTCCAGGAAGAATCTCGAGTTTTCCATGAAGTAAGTTTATTCTTATCTCTGAATGAGGTCCTCTTCATTCAATTCTCTCTCTCTCTCTCCTCTCTCTCTCTCTCTCTCTCTCTCTCTCTCTCTCTCTCTCTCTCTCTCTCTCTCTCTCTCTCTCTCTCTCTCTCTCTCTCTCTCTATATATATATATATATATATATATATATATATAAATATATATACATTACTTTTATTATCACATCGGCCTCTCCCACCAAGGCAGGGTGGCCCGAAAATTTTCATCATCATTCACTCAACATTCATTCACTGCAACATTAACACCCCTCCTTCAGAGTGCAGACACTGTACTTCCCATCTCCAGGACTCAAGTCCTGCCTGAAGGGTTCCTTGAATCCCTTCATAAATGTTACCATGCTCACACTCCAACAACACGTCAAGTCCCAAAAACCACTTGTCTCCACTCGCCCCCATCCAACACGCTCACGCATGCCTTCTGTAAGTCCAAGCTCCTCGCACACACAATCTCCTTTACCCCCTCCCTCCAACCTTTCCTAGGCCGACCCCTACCCCGCCATCGCTCCATTACAGATTTATACACTCTCGAAGTCATTCTGTCTCCTTCCTTCCTCTCTACATGTCCGAACCACCTCAAGAAACCCTCCTAATCCCTCTGGATAATAGTTTTGGTAATTCTGCACCTCCTCCTAATTTCCAAACTACGAATTCTCTGCATTATATTCACACCACACATTGCCCTCAGACATGACATCTCCACTGCCTCCAGCCTTCTCCTTGTTGCAACATTCACCACCCATGCTTCACACCCATATAAGAGCGTTGATATAACTATACTCTCATACATTTCCCTCTTTCCTTCCATGGACAAAGTAGTTTTTTGTCTAGACAGACTCCTAAGTGCACCATTCACCTTCTTCCCCATCATCAATTCTATGATTCACCTCATCTTTCATAGACCCATCTGTTAACACGTCCACTCCTAAATATCTGAATACATTCACCTTCTCCATACTCTCTCCCTTCAATCTGATATCCAATCTTTCGCCACCTAATTTTTCTGTTATCCTCATCACCTTGCTCTTTCCTATATTCAATTTTAATTTTCTTCTTTTACATAAGCTACGAAACTCATCACCAACCTCTGCAACTTCTCTTCAGAATCCCGCAAAGGCACAGTGTCATCAGCAAAGAGCAGCTGTGACAACTCCCACTTTGTGATAGATTTTTTATCTTTTAACCCCACACCTCTTGCGAACACCCGAGCATTCACTTCTCTTACAACCCCATCTATAAATATATTGAGCAACCATGGTGACTTCACACATCCTTGTCCAAGGCCTACTTTTACTGGGTGGCCTGTACTTAACCAGTTGTGATCTGTACTTAACTTAGTGGTGACCTGTACTTAACTCAGTGGTCACCTGTACTTAACTCAGTGGGATAGAACCTACAAAGGGAAATAACCTGTTTGACTTGGTTCTGGTAAAAAAGAAAACCCTTGTACAAAAATGGTATACAATACCGATAACATGAATTTAAGACACATGTTCAACATCTGGGTATCTTTATTGTAGACGTTTCGCCATCCAGTGGCTTTATCAACACAAATTCTAGGACATAATTTGAAGACAGTAGAACTATATACAGAAGATGAGGTAATCAGTCCCTCAGCCTCGTTATTGTATACCATTCTTATACAACTTATCAGACACTGCAACATCATTGAATCTTGATTCTGAGGACATGTACATAACCTTCTTCACGGCTACAACAACTACTACTACAATTAACCCATCTCTTTGGATATGACCTACTTTCACTGGGGAATCCCGCCTACCAGTGACTATGCCCTTGTCTGCTACACGTCCCATTCCACCTGACGTTAGTATATAAGCGCCAGCCTCCTTTCCTCTGCTTCAGAACCTCCACGACTTCGGTGTTCTTCCCACCAACTCGAAGGCTGTGGCACTGATTACCTCATCTTTTTATATAGTTCTACTGTCTTCAAATTATGTCCTAGAATTTGTATTGATAAAGCCACTGAATGGCGAAGAATCTACAATAAAGATACCCAGATGTCGAACATGTGTCTTAAATTCATGTTATCGGTATTGGATACCATTTTTGCACAAGGGTTTTCTTTTTTACCACAACCAAGTCAAGTAGGTTATTTCCCCTTGTAGGTTCTGTCACAAACTGCTTTAAAAAACAATCCTGAACTACTTCTAAGAAGTCATTAGATTCTAAATTCCCTGTCAAGAAATTCCAATCAATCTGACTAAAGTTAAAGTCCCCTAGAATTACTACGTTATCGAGCTTTGTGGCCTTAACAATTTCCTCCCATAGTAATCTCCCTTGTTCCCTATCTAAGTTAGGGGGAAGGTATATCACTCCTAAAATCAATTTCTCACACCTCTCTGAAAATTCTATCCAGACAGACTCTGCATGTGTTATTTTAGTCTTTATACCAGTTTTTATGCAACAATTTAAATGATCACGGACATAGATTGCCACCCCACCCCCCTTCCCGATATTTCTGTCTACTTGGAACAATTTAAAACCCTGGATGTGACATTCAGCAGGCATGTCCCGATTTTTCATATTAAACCATGTCTCAGTTATTGCAAAAATATCAATATTACCCGTACTTGCAACTAATCTCAACTCGTCCATCTTATTCCTAGCACTACGACTATTGGTGTAATATACATTTAAATACCCTACTTTCACTTTATATTTGGTTTATATAAATTGGATTAATTTATAATTAATAAAATTTGGGAAGAATTTAATGATAAATTGGACTAATCTTAATTCTTGGGAAAAGTTTCAGGTCCTTTCTTATGTTCCTCTTCACAGAGTCGTGAGATGTTACGCTACTGTGAGGTGTTGTCTTTGTTAGTGTGATGTGACTGTGAGGTGTAGTCTCGCCCCTTTATAAGCCTTCTTGTCATGTTTCCTTTTATAGTTCCTTGATAATGTGAGTATTCACGAAAGCGCTTGGAATTCCTCTATTTTTTCATAGTGGTTGTCTTGCATATATATATATATATATATATATATATATATATATATATATATATATATATATATATATATATATAATGGGGTCCACCACCACCACTTAGCTCTATTGGGAAGGATAGTGTTAAGCAATCTTGTTTCGAAAAATTCCATATATAAGTTACTAAGAACAGGTGAAAGAGGATTTCCCATTGCCATACCAAACTTCTGAGTGTAAAACTCATCATTAAATACAAATTTTGCATCAACAATACAAAGTTTAATAAGTTTAATGATAGTAGGAACTGGTAATGGTAAATCATAATTAACCAGTTCTTCAGATAAGAAACTTAGTAAATCTTCTAAGTGGTATAGATATGTTGATGATATTTTGTGCCTTATGCCTAAGAATGTAGACATAAACCATTTCCTTGTTAAATTAAATAGCTTAGCTCATTCTATAAATTTTACTGTTGAATTCGAAGTAAATAACTCATTGCCCTTCCTAGATGTTTTTATTATTAAGGGTAACATTGATTTTAAATTTTAAATTTACAGAAAACCTACAAATAATTGTTCCTATGTACACTATTACTCTTCACATCAAGATAGAGTTAAAGTGTCGGTTTTTTCTTCAATGTTTTTGAGAGCTTTACGTATTTGTAGTCCAGAGTTCATAGATGAAGAAATCTCTAAAATTTATGAAATAGCTAATGATTTAAAATACCCAAGAAACATTTATTTGTTATACCATCTGCATTTGTATACCAAACCTTCAATTTCTTTTCTAAAACCGTAGTCTGGGGGGTATGTTGGGGTTGGGAAAGTGGGAGATCTGATGGGGAACTATGGGTGGTTGGTGTGAAGGTGGAGTTTGTAATGAGGTGGGTGGAATCATTGGGTATGGCATGTGTGTTTTGGGTTAGATTGTTTGGTTGCATTGGGGTTGTCCAGGTTGGGGGACATCTGAAGGTGGTTGTATTAGATCTTCCTCCTGAGTCTGGGTTCTCCTGTCCATCTCTCTTTCCTAGAACATAAGAACATAAGAAAGAAGAAACACTGCAGCAGGCCTACTGGCCCATGCGAGGCAGATCCAAGTCTCAAACAGGCTTAAGCCAAAGCCCCGACCCAGCCAGGTCAGGTTACATTCACTTAAGGAAGGAGCACGTCATCTGACCTAATAGCACAAGCTATTCAGGACCAACTCACACCCAACCACACCCACTCATATAATTATCTAGCCGACCACCTGGAGCTACCGTCTCCACTACCACTCCGACTACTACTCTCTTCTTTGTGACCGTTAATACGGCTTCAGAAAACGTTACTCTGCGCTGATCTGTTGTTAAATTTTCCACTAAGTGGCACCAGACAGTGGATGAATCCGGAGTCAGTTGTGTAGTAGCACTGGATATTGCTGGTGCTTCAGACCGAGTATGGCACCAGGGACTCTTGGCAAAACTGTAAGCCCTGGGAATTGCAGACTCTATACTATGTCTCCTAAGTGATTACCTTCAAGGTAGATGTCTAAGCGTATTTCTCAACGGGACAGAGTCAGCAAGACATCCTATTGTTGCAAGTGTTCCTTCCACAGGGAAGTGTTCTTGGGCCACTATTATTCAATGTCTGATTCAATGACCTTCATTTCTTCCCCGAATCCCATGCATATGCAGACGACTGTACTCTCACATTTACTTATCCAAGACAGGAAATGTCAACTGCTCTAAGTAACATCAATCACCAGCTTACAACTATATCAGCCTGAGGTAAATGGTAGCAGGAAACATTTGCTCCTGAGAAAACACGAATGAAAATGATCTCTCATGGTAATGCTGGAGCAGTGGTAAGAATGAATGGGAGAGTGTTGGTACCCGGGGACGAAGTTGATATCCTTGGAGTGAAATTTGACTCCAAACTGACCATGAAGAACCACTCTGTAAATCTTGCAAACAAGGCGGCCACGAACCTTACAGTACTTCAACATATCTCGCATCTGCTCGACAGTAGAGGTTGCAATATTCTGTACGAGGCGCAAGTACGCTCACACCTGGAGTATGCTTCACTTTCTTGAACTGCGTGCCCTTCACCTCATTTGTGACTTCTTGATAGAATAAATTTCAGAGCAAGACGACTCGTCTCTCCCCTGGACCCAGCTGGGATAGATCTGTCATTTCAGTAGAGTCTTCAACACCAGATGTATGTGGGTGGCCTTACTGTTATGTACTGTTATGTACACTTGGCTCCACTCTGAAGACAAAGAGAAGATAGCTTCTACACAACAAGACGGGCAGCAAGCCACAACTTCACTCTGACTGTACCCTTCTCCAGAACATCACTTCATCTGAGATCATTTATCCCCAGGATGACTCGAGTCTTGAACATGTTCGTATAGCATAATGATATCAACAAAATAAAGTCAGTTGAACAAATGAAATCGCTGACCCATAGATGGCTCCAACTGCATGCTGCTCCATATCTGTATGTTTCATTACAATAAAAAGGCTTTCAAATGGACCGATGTAGGTAACAGCAAATAACCTGTAAATAAAGTTAGGAATCCTTAATGACCCTTGTGTAGTCCACAGACTTTTAACCTCATTAACCGCGTTAGGTATAAAAATAATCTAACCAGTAATTATCTCCATAATTGGCCTTTCAAAATGATTTTAAATAAATTATTTAGAAATTAATCCAGGATACCCCAGTGACCCAGGATAACCCAAAATAACAACTAGTGAACCAGGATAACCTATTAGCCAAGATAACTCAATAACCCAGGATAAACAATTGGCCAGGATAACTTAATCACCCAGAATAACCCACTGACCCAGGATAACCCAAGACAACAACCAGTGAACCAGGATACCCCAATGACCCAGGGTAACCCAAGATAACAACCAGTGAACCAGGATAACCCATTAGCCAAGATAACTCAATAACCCAGGATAAACAATTGACCAGGATAACCTAATCACCCAGAATAACCCAATGAACCAGGATAACCCAATGACCCAAGATAACCCAATGACCCTGGGTAACACTGAGTGACCTAGGATAACCCAGTGACCAGGATATCCCAATACCCAGGATAACTCAGTGACCCAGGATAACCCAATGACCCAGGATAACCCAAAACCCAGGATAACCCAGTGACCCAGGCTAACCCAATACCCAGGATAACCCAGTGACCCAGGATAACCCAGTGACCTAGAATAACCCAATACCCAGGATAACCCAATACCCAGGATAACCCAATGACCCAGGATAACCCAATGACCCAAGATAACCCAATGACCCTGGGTAACACTGAGTGACCTAGGATAACCCAGTGACCAGGATATCCCAATACCCAGGATAACCCAGTGACCCAGGATAACCCAATACCCAGGATAACTCAATACCCAGGATAACCCAATAACCAGGATAACCCAGTGACCCAGGATAACCCAGTGACCCAGGGTAACCCAATACCTAGAATAACCCAGTGACCCAGGATAACCCAGTGACCCAGGATAACCCAGTGACCCAGGGTAACCCAGTGACCCAGGATAACCCAATACCCAGGATAACCCAGTGACCCAGGGTAACCCAATACCTAGAATAACCCAGTGACCCAGGATAACCCAATACCCAGGATAACCCAGTGACCCAGGATAACCCAATACCCAGGATAACTCAATACCCAGGATAACCCAATACCCAGGATAACCCAGTGACCCAGGATAACCCAGTGACCCAGGGTAACCCAATACCTAGAATAACCCAGTGACCCAGGATAACCCAGTGACCCAGGATAACCCAGTGACCCAGGGTAACCCAGTGACCCAGGATAACCCAATACCCAGGATAACCCAGTGACCCAGGGTAACCCAATACCTAGAATAACCCAGTGACCCAAGCTAACCCAGTGACCCAGGATAACCCAGTGACCCAGGATAACCCAGTCATCTAGGAAAATCCAATACCCAAGATACAGTGACCCAGGAGAACCCAGTAACCCAGGATAACCCAATACCGAAGATAGCACAGTAATCTAGGGTAACTCAATAACTAGATAACCCAGTGACCCAGGATAATCTAGGATAACCTAAAATAACCCAGGATAACCCAATGACCCTGGATAATACAGGAACCCTGGATAACCCAGAGACCCTGGAAAACCCAGTGATCCTGGATAACCCATTGACCCTGGATAACCCAGTAACCCTGGATAACCCAGAGACCCTGGAAAACCCAGTGACCCTGGATAACCCAGTGACCATGGATAACCCAGAGACCCAGGATAACCCAGGATAACCCAGAGACCCAGGATAACCCAATAAAGTCGGACAATGTGACTTATTATTACTGACACAATATCTCAAAATATACAGAAATCTAATTATAAATTTAATCAAGCGACTATAATTAAAATTTCATCGTAGTTCAGTTTTTAAATGCATATTTACTCTCTCTCTCTCTCTCTCTCTCTCTCTCTCTCTCTCTCTCTCTCTCTCACGCTCTCTCAACACAAGGAGGTCGTTTACCACCAGTCAAATAATATTATAATTCCTGTATTAATCTCTGCAGATAAATGGTTCAGATAACCGAGAAGTTGATACATTTATCACATAGCAATAACACTTGGGTATCTTTATGGACGGAACGTTTTGCACAACTCCCCTTTGTATTGGACTCACGAAGTAACTGCGTGGCGAAACGTTTCCTCCATAGAGATACACAGGTGTTACAAATGTGTGTAATATAACAGGAATTAATGTATGCTGACAGTGTATATTCACTGAGAGCCACACACATCTCGGTGTGTTAGTTACCATTTTGTCCTAGGCACATGTTGATTAGACACTAGGCCTGTTGTATGTGTGTGTGTGCGTGTGTGTGCGTGTGTGTGTGTGTTAGTGTACTCACCTAGTTGTACTCACCTAGTTGTGGTTGCAGGGGTCGAGACATAGCTCCTGGCCCCGCCTCTTCACTGGCCACTACTGGGTCACTCTCCCTGCGCATGTGTTTGTGTGTGTGTGTGTGTGTGTGTGTGTGTGTACTCACCTATTTGTACTCACCAATTTGTGATTAAAGGGGTCGAGACTCAGCTCCTGGCCCCGCCTCATCACTGATAGCTACTAGGTCCTCTCTCTCCCTGCTCCATGAGCTTTATCATACCTCGTCTTAAAACTATGTATGGTTCCTGCCTCCAATACATCACTTGCTAAACAATTCCACTTCCTGACAACTCTATGACTGAAAAAATACTTTCTAACATCCCTTTGACTCACATGCTTCTTCAACTTCCAGTTGTGACCCCTTGTTTCTTTGTCCATTCTTTGGAACATCCCGTCTCTATCCACCTTGTCTATTCCACGCAGTATTTTGTATGTCGTTATCATGTCTCCCCTAACCCTCCTGTCCTCCAGTGTTGTCAGGCCGATTTCCCTTAACCTTTCTTCGTAGGACATTCCCCTTAGCTCTGGAACTAACCTTGTCGCAAACCTTTGCACTTTCTCTAATTTCTTGACGTGCTTGATCAGGTGTTGGTTCCAAACTGGTGCTGCATACTCTAGTATGGGCCTCATGTACACGGTGTACAGTGTCTTCAACGATTCCTTACTAAGGTATCCGAACGCTATTCTCAGGTTTGCCAATCGCCCGTATGCTGCAGCAGTTATCTGGTTGATGTGTGCTTCCGGAGACGTGCTTGGTGTGTGTATGTGTGTGTATGTGTGAGTGTGTGTGTGTGTGTGTGTGTGTGTGTGTGTGTGTGTGTGTGTGTGTGTGTGTGTGTGAATATGTGTGTGTATGTATTCACCTAATTGTACTCACCTCTTCACTGGTCGCTACTTGGTCACTCTTCCCGCTCCAAGAGCTTTATCATACATCTTCTTGAAGCCTCCACAAACTATTCCACTTCCCGACAACTCTGTGACTGAAGAAATACTTCCTAACATCCCTGTGATTCATCTGAGTCTTCAACTTCCAACTGTGACCCCTTGTTGTTGTGTCCCATCTCTGGAGCATTATCTCTCTGTCCACCTTGTCGATTCCTCTCAGTACCTTATATGTTGTTATCACATCCCCCTTATCTTTCCTGTCCTCCAGTGTCGTCAGGTCGATTTCCCTTAACCTCTCCTCGTAGGACATACCTCTTAGCTCCGGGACTAGTCTTGTTGCAAACATTTGCACTTTCTCTAGTTTCCTTACGTACTTGGCTAGGTGTGGGTTCCAAACTGGTGCTGCATACTCCAATATGGGCCTAACGTACACAGTGTACAGAATCCTGAACGATTCCTTACTAAGATGTCGGAATGCTGTTCTTAGGTTTGCTAGGCGTCCATATGCTGCAGCAGTTATTTGGTTGATGTGCGCCTCAGGAGATGTGCCTGGTGTTATACTCACCACAAGATCTTTTTCCTTGAGAGAGGTTTGTAGTCTCTGGCCCCCTAGACTGCCCTTCCCCAATCTTCATGACTTTGCACTTGTTGTGGTTGAAGTACAGGAGCCAGTTGCTGGACCAGGCTTGCAGCCTGTCCAGATCCCTCTGTAGTTATGCCTGGTCCTTGTCCAGTTGAATTCTTCTCATCAACTTCACATCATCTGCAAACAGGGACACTTCGGAGTCTATTCTTCCGTCATGTCATTCACAAATACCAGAAACAGAACCGGTCCTAGGACTAACCCCTGTGGAACCCCACTCGTCACAGGCGCCCACTCTAACACCTCGCCACGTACCATGACTCGATGTTGTCTTCCTGACAGGTATTCCCTGATTCATTGTAGTGCCTTTCCTGATATTTCTGTCTGGTCCTCCAGCTTTTGCACTAATCTCTTGTGCGGAACTGTGTCAAACGCCTTCTTACAGTCCAAGAAAATGCAATCTACCCACCCTTCTCTGGGTGTGTATGTGTGTGTGTGAGTTAGTTACCATTTTGTCCTAGGCACATGTCAATTAGACACTAGGCCTGTTGTATATATATGTGTGTGTGTATGTGTATGTAAGGAAACACTTCGAAATGTTTCTGCCCCACCGGGAATTGAACCCGGCCCCTCCGTGCGTGAAGCAAGAGCTTTACCCACGGTGTGTGTGTGTGTGTGTGTGTGTGTGTGTGTGTGTGTGTGTGTGAGTGTGTTAGTTACCATTTTGTCCTAGGCACATGTCGATTAGACACTAGGCCTGTTGTATGTATGTGTGTGTGTGTAACGAAACACTTCGAAATGCCCCGCCGGGAATTGAACCCGGGCCCTCCGTGCATGAAGCAAGAGCGCTAGCCACCATGCCATCGGGGCGTATGTGTGTATATGTGTGTGTGTGTTTGTGTGTGTGTATGAGTATGTGTGTGTATGTGTGTGTGTGTGAGTGTGTATGTGTACTCACCTAGTTGTGGTTGTAGGGGTCAATTCATAGCTCCTGGCCCCTGCTCCATGAGCATCATCATACCTCTTCTTAATGTTATGTATAGATCCTGCCTCCACTGCATCACTTTCCAGACTATTCCATTTCTTGATAGCTCTGTGACTGAAGAAATACTTCCTAACATCTGTGTGATTCATCTGAGTCTTCAACTTTCAATTGTGACCCCTTGTTGCAGTGTCCCATCTCAGGAACATCCTGTCTTTATTCACCTTGTCGATTCCTCTCAGTATGGTATATGTTGTTATCACATCCCCTCCCCCTATCTCTCTTGTTCTCCAGTGTGGTCACGTCGATTTCCCCTAACCTCTCCTCGTAGGACATGCCTGTTAGCTCCGGGACTAGTCTTGTTGAAAACCTTTGCACTTTCTCTAGTTTCCTTACGTGCTAAGCTAGGTGTGGTTTCCAAACATGTGCTGCATACTCCAATATGGGCCTGACGTACACGGTGTACAGTGGTCCTGAATGATTCCTTATTGAGATGTCGGAATGCTATTTGGTTTGATAGGCGCCCATATGCTGCAGCAGTTATTTGGTTGAAGTGTGCCTCAGGAGATGTGCCCGGTGTTTTACTCACCCCAAAATCGTTTTCCTTGAGTGAGGTTTGTAATCTCTTGCCCCCTAGACTGTACTCCGTCTGCGGTTTTTTTGGCCTTCCCCAGTCTTCATAACTTTGCACTTGGTGGGGTTGAGCTCCAGGAGCCAGTTTCTGGACTAGGCCTGCAGCCTGTCGAGATACCTTTGTAGTTCTGCCTGGTCTTCATCCAATTGAATTCTTCTAATTAACTTCACATCAATTGCAAACAGGGTCACTTCTATCTTTCCATCATGTTGTTCACATATTCCAGAAACAGCACCGGTCCTAAGACTGACCTCTGTGGAACCCTGCTCGTTACAGGCGCCTCGTCACCGTCACGTACCATGAATCGCTGATGTCTTCCCGACAGGTATTCTCTGATCCATTTCAGAGCCGTATCTGTTATACCTGCCTGGTACAACAGCTTTTGCGCTAATCTCTTGTGTGGAACTGAGTCAAAAGCCATCTTGCAATCCAAGAAAATGCAATTTACCCACCCCTCTCTCTCTCTCTCTTGTCTTACTACTGTCAACCTGTCATAGAACTCAAGTAGGTTTGTGACACAGGATTTCCCGCCACTGAAGCCGTGCTGGTTGTCGTTGATAAGCTTATTCCTTTCTAGGTGTTCCACCACTCCTCTCTTGATAATCTTCTCCTCGACTTTAAATACTATACAAGTCAATGACACTGGTCTGTAGTTTAATGCTTCGTGTCTCTCTCCTTTTTTTAAAAAATTGGGATTTCATTTGTTGTCTTCCATACCTCAGGTAGTCGCCCTGTTTCGATAGATGTTTTGAAGATTGGTGTTAGTGATACACATAGCTCCTCTTCACCCTCTCTCAGGACTCATGGAGAAATGTTATCTGGCCTCATCGCCTTTGAGGTATCTAGCTCACTTAGGAGCTTCTCCACCTCCTCCTCGGTTGTATGTATTGTATCCAACACTTGATGGTGTACCCCACCTCTCCATCTTTCTGGAGTCCCTTCTGTCTCTTCTGTGAATACTTCTTTGAATCTCATGTTGAGCTCCTCACATACTTCTCGGTCGTTTCTTGTGATCTCAAATCCTTCCTTCCTCAGCCTGATTACCTGGTCCTTGACTGTTGTTTTCCTCCTGATGTGGCTGTACAACAGCTTCTGATCAGATTTGGCTTTCGCTGCTATGTCATTTTCGTATTGTCGTTGGGCCTCTCTTCTTACCTGAGCATATTCATTTCTGCTGGGTCTTTTGCCTTCCATTCTTCTTCCATTCTCTAGCACACTTGGTTTTGTCCTCTCTACACCTTTGGGTGACCCAAGGGCTAATCTTGGCCGTCTCGTTATTTCTGTTACCCTTGGGTACAAACCTCTCCTCAGCTTCCTTGCATATTTTTGTCACATATTCCATCATCTCGTTTACTGATCTCCCTGCCAGTTCTCTATCCCACTGAACCTCGTGCAGGAAATTCTTCATGCCTGTGTAGTCCTCTCTATTGTAGTTTGGTTTCGTTCGTCCTGCCCTTCCTGCTTCCCCCTCCACTTGTAACTCTACTATGTTTTCAAAGCTCAGAACCACGTGGTCACTGGCCCCCAGGGGTCTTTCATATGTGATGTCCTCAATATCTGCACTACTCGATGTGAATGCTTCGTCCAGTCTTGCTGGCTCCTCCTCTCCTCTCTCTCTGGTAGTATCCCTTACGTGTTGGTACATGAAGTTTTCCAGTCCTTGTGATTGAAGTCACCCACAATCAGTAGATTCGCCCTGCTCGCACGAGCCTTTCTGGCCACTTCAGCCAGTGTGTCAACCATCGCTCTGCTACTCTTATCATATTCTTGTTGTGACCTTCTGCAGTTCTGTGGTCGGTTATACATCTCTGCAATTACCTCCTTGGGACTTCCAGACTGAAGTGTTCCTATTATGTAGTCTCTTGCTTCTCAAAATTCCATTGTTTTTTGATGAGCAGTGCCACTCCTCTACCCCCTCTGTTACCTCTGTCTTTCCTCAGGATCTGGTATCCCGTTGAAAAGATGGCATCTGTTGTCATTCCTGTGAGCTTGGTTTCTGTGAGAGCTTTGATGTCCGGTGATGCCTCTTTGATTATTTCGTGCCAGTCCTCCTACTTATTCGTTATTCCATCAGCGTTGGAGTACCATACCTTCAGTTTCCTCTACATCACTGTGTTCTGGGGGATCTGTGGGGGTGGGGGACCTGGCAGTGTGCTGTGGGATTCTACTGCATAGTGTGGATTGTCGTTTGTGTTGGGATAGCGTGTTTGGCTGTGTGTGTGTGTGTGTACTCACCTAATTGTGGTTGCAGGGGTCGAGACTCAGCTCCTGGCCCCGCCTCTTCGCTGTCCGCTACTGGGTCTCTCCTCTCCCTGCTCCATGAGATTTATCATACCTCGTCTTAAAACTGTGTATGGTTCCTGCCTCCACTATATCTTTCTCAAGACTATTCCACTTCCTGACTACTCTGTGGCTGAAGAAATGTGTGTGTGTGTGTGTGTGTGTGTGTGTGTATCCTTTCTTTTTTCCAGGGATACTTCCTTTTTGCTGTTACAGATATTTTCTCTACTGCAGGGAACTTCCTTCTTTTCTTCCTACGAGAGACACTTCCTTTTTTCTACCACAGACACTTTCGTTCACTGTCACTTTCTATCACCTACACTCTCTATCACAGACACTTTCTGCCACAGATACTTTCTTTCGTAGACACTTTCTGTCACAGACACTTTATATCACAGACACTTTCTATCACAGATACTTTCTATCACAGACACTTTCTATCACAAACACTTTCTGCCACAGACACTTTCTTTCGTAGACACTTTCTGTCACAGACACTTTATATCACAGACACTTTCTATCACAGATACTTTCTATCACAGACACTTTCTATCACAAATACTTTCTGTCACAGACACTTTCTATCATAGATGCTTCACCTGGAGTTTACCTGGAAAGGGCTTCGGAGGTCAACGCCCCCGCGGCCAGGTCTGAGACCAGGCCTCATGGTGGATCAGGGTCTGATCAACCAGGCTGTTACTGTAGGCCGCACGCAAACTGACGTACGAACCACAGCCCGGTTGGTCAGGTACTGACTTTAGGTGCCTGTCCAGTGCCTTCTTGAAGACAGCCAGGGGTCTATTGGTAATCCCACTAATGTATGCTGGGAGGCAGTTGAACAGTCTAGGGCCCCGGACACTTATAGTGTTGTCTCTCAGCGTACTCGTGGCGCCCCTGCTTTTCATCGGGAGAATGTTGCTTCTCCTGCCGAGTCTTTTGCTTTCATAGGGAGTGATTTTAGTGTGCAAGTTTGGTACCAATCCCTCCAGGACCTTCCAAGTGTATATTATCGTGTATCTCTCTCGCCTGGGTTCCAGGAATACAGATAAAGGACCTTCAACCGTTCCCAGTAATTTAGGTGCTAAATCGTACTTATGTGTGCTGTGAAAGTTCTTTGTACGCTCTCCAGGTCTGCAATGTCTCCAGCCTTGAAGGGGGCTGTTAGTGTACAGCGGTATTCCAGCCTAGAGAAAACAAGTGATTTGAAGAGTGTCATCAAGGGCTTTGCGTCCCTAGTTTTGAAGGTTCTCATTATCCATTTATCATTTTCCTAGCCGATGAGGAAGATACATTGTTGTGGTCTTTAAAGGCGAGATCCTCTGACATTATCACTCCCAAGTCCTTCACATTTCTTTTTCGCTCTATTGTATGGTTAGAATTTGTCATATACCTTGATACATTTTTTATTTCCTCAAGTTTTCCATATCTGAGTAGTAGAAATTTCTCGTCGTTGAACTTCATATTGTTTTGAGTGGCCCATTTGAAGATTTGGTTGATGTCCGCTTGGAGTCTTGCGGTGTCTTCAATGGAGGTCACAGCCATGGCAATCCGGGTGTCATCCCCAAAGGAAGACACGGAGCTATAGCTTACATCTCTGTCTATGTCAGAAATGAGGATGAGGAATAGAATGGCGAGTACTGTGCTTTGTGGAACAGAGCTTTACACCGTGGCTGCCTGGGACTTTACTCTGTTTACTATTACTCTTTGTTTTCTATTTGTCAGGAAGTTATAGATCCATCTACCAACTTTTCCTGTTATTCCTTTATCACGCATTTTGTGTGCTATTACACCATGGTCACACTTGTCGAAAACTTTTGCAAAGTCTCTGTATACTACATCTGTATTTTGTTTATCCTCAACAGCATCCAGGACCCTGTCATAGTGGTCCAGGAGCTGGGACAGGCAGGAGTGACCTGCTCTAAACCCGTGTTGCCCTGGGTTGTGTAATTGATGGTTATCAAGGTGGTTGGCGATCTTGCTAATTAGAACCCTGTCAAAGATTTTTATGATATGGGATGTTAGTGCTATCGGTCTGTAGTTCTTTGCAATTGCTTTACTGCCGCCTTTGTGGAGTGGGGCTATGTCTGTTGTTTTTAGTGTGTGTAGGATGACCCTTGTGTCCATGCTCCCTCTCCATAGAATGCTGAAGCCACGCGATAGAACATGGAGTTCCATGAGTCTGGGCCTGGGGCAGAGTGTATGGGCAAGTAATTTATTGCTTTTTCAAAGTCTTGTGGAGTTAGAATAATATCCGAGATTTTTGAGATGACCAAAGTTTGGGTTTCGTTCATAAAGAATTCATTTGGATTATCGACCCTTAGTCTGGGCAGCGGCTCTCTGAACATTGAGTCGTATTGGGACTTTAATATCTCACTCATTTCTTGGCTGTCATCTGTGTATGTCCCATCTCGCCTAAGCAGAGGCCCAATACTGGATCGTCGTTGTTAGTGAAGATGAGGTCCAGCGTATTTTCTAGTCTTGTAAGCTCTAATATTTGCTGGTTTAAGGTGAATTTGGCGCAGAGATTTAATAGTTCGTGTGTGTGTGAATTTTCATCTTCGCTGCCTCCTGGGGTGATGTCTGCTAAAGCATTGTTTGCTATACTCCTCTATTTTAGGTGTCTGAAGTTGAAATCTTCTAGTAGTAAGATGTTTAGGGTAGGAGTTGGGAGATTTTCTAGACAATGGTCAATTTCCAAAAGCTGCTCCCGAAATTGCTAGTAAGTTGCGTCTGGAGGCTTGTATACCACCACAATGACAAGGTTTAGGTTTTCAATCTTTACCGCCAAAACTTCAACTATATCATTTGAGGTGTTTAGTAGTTCTGAGCAAATGAGCGACTCTGTGACTTACAGGTTATAACCTGGGATCCACATTTCGTTGTCATAATGATCCTTTATGTGGGTCTCTGTGAATGCTGCAAACATTGCATTTGACTCCGTGAGCAGTCCCTTGATGTAAGGAATTTTGTTGTTTTTTGACAGCTTTAGATCCTGTATGTTTGCAAAGACAAATGTCGTTATATTGATGGAATTTAGGGGAAAAGGGGTTTATTTGCTGGCTCATATATCTGTTGTTCTGGAGTGTCACAGACACTTTCTATCACAGACACTTTCTATCACAGACACTTTCTATCACAGACACTTTCTATCACAGACACATTCTATCCACACACTTTCTATCACAGACACTTTCTACCACAGACACTTTCTATCACAGACACTTTCTATCACTGACACTTTGTAACCCACTCACTTTCTGTCATAGACACTTTCTTTCACAGACACTTTCTATCGCCGACACTTTCTATCCACACACTTTCTATCACAGACACTTTCTACCACAGACACTTTCTATCACAGACACTTTCTACCAGTCACACTTTCTGTCACAGACACTTTCTATCACTGACACTTTGTACCCCACACACTTTCTATCACATACATTTTCTACCACAGACACTTTCTATCACAGATACTTTCTACCAGTCACACTTTCTGTCACAGACACTTCCAATGTTTACTCACACTACAGCTTCTCTCTCCCTCTCCAAGAGGTAAATAAGACAGACGTCTTTCTCTCAGACATAAATAATTCAGCGGAAGTGTTGTCTCGCTGAGACACTTGTCTCACTTATTGTTGTGTCTCATTAGAGAAGTAACTTGTCCCAGCAGCATGGGCGGCTCTACTATGAAAGTAATGAACCTTAAACTTCCGGGCCCCCAATCACGGAGGGGCCCCAGAAGCGACTTTAGTCCACATTACGTAAAAATTTTGGGCCTACTGTATGAGAAGGGGTTTTAAAAAAAAAAAATTTAATAATATAGTTTAATTCACTACAAAATGACACTTAAAATAAAAACTAAAATGTTATTAATGTATCCTGTAAGCAAGGCGTTGCTGGTTGCGAAAGGGCCCCCATGTCATTTCAAGCTTCAGGGGCCCAAAAAATGTAGGTCTCCCACTTTCCATTAACAGCTCATTCTAGGTGTCGCAAGAATGAGTTCCGTGGAATTAACTTTCGCGTACAACATCTTTAATACGAATGTTCGTTGCAAGTTTGTAACTCTCGATGTTTGTGTTGTGTTGAAGGTTTGTGACTCCTCAGAACACACGTCACTGGACCTTACCTCAGCGTTCTCCTCACCTGACCTTACCTCAGCGTTCTCCTCACCTGACCTTACCTCAGCGTTCTCCTCACCTGACCTTACCTCAGCGTTCTCCTCACCTGACCTTACCTCAGCGTTCTCCTCACCTGACCTTACCTCAGCGTTCTCCTCACCTGACCTTACCTCAGCGTTCCACCTGATATTATTATAGTATTATTCAGTCTTTATCTTGTCATCTTCGAGATGTGACTTAGTTGCGAATTGTTCATGACTTGCTACTGTGATTTTTGTTTTTCTTAGTGTGTGTACTCACTTAATTGTGGTTGCAAGGGTCGATTTATAGCTCCTGGCCCCAGTCACTCCACTGGACTCTACTAGGTCCGCTCTCTCCCTGTTCATTGAGTTTTATCATACGTCTTGTGTGTGTGTGTGTGTGTGTGTGTGTGTGTGTGTGTGTGTGTGTGTGTGTGTGTGTTTACCTAGTTGCTCACCTAGTTGTGGTTGCAGGGGTCGAGTCACAGCTCCTGTGTGTGTGTGTGTGTGTGTGTGTGTGTGAGTGTGTTTGTGTGTGTGTGTGTGAGTGTGTTTGTGTGTGTATGTGAGTGTGTTTGTGTGTGTGTGTGTGTGTGTGTGTGTTTGTGTGTGTACTCACCTAATTGTACTCACCTAATTGTGGTTGCAGGGGTAGAGACTCAGCTCCTGGCCCCGCCTCTTCGCTGTCCGCTACTGGGTCTCTGCTCTCCCTGCTCCATGAGCTTTATCATACCTTGTCTTAAAACTATGTATGGTTCCTGCCTCCACTATATCTTTCTCTAGACTATTCCACTTCCTGACTACTCTGTGGCTGAAGAAATGCTTCCTAACATCCCTTTGATTCATCTGAGTCTTCAGCTTCCAGTTGTGTCCCCTTGTATCTGTGTTCCCTCTCTGGAACATCCTATCACTGTCTACCTTGTCGATTCCCCGCAGTATTTTGTATGTCGTTATCATGTCTCCTCTGACCCTTCTTTCCTCCAGTGTTGTTAGTCCTATTTCCCTCAACCTTTCTTCATAGGACAGACCCCTGAGTTGTGGAACTAACCTTGTCGCAAACCTTTGCACTTTCTCTAGTTTCTTTACGTGCTTGACCAGGTGTGGGTTCCAGACTGGTGCTGCATATTCTAGTATTGGCCTGACGTACACGGTGTACAGTGTCTTGAACGATTCCTTGTTAAGGTAACGGAACGCAAATATTAGGTTTGCTAGTCGCCCATATGCTGCCGCAGTTATCTGGTTGATGTGCGCCTCCGGAGACGTGCTTGGCGTTATACTCACCCCAAGGTCTTTCTCCTTTGCCGAGGTTTGTAGCCTTTGTCCGCCTAGCCTGTACTCTGTCAGCGGTCTTCTTTGCCCTTCTCCGATCTTCATGACTTTGCATTTGGTGGGATTGAATTCGAGAAGCCAGTTGCTAGACCAGATGTCGAGCTTATCCAGGTCTGTTTGAAGTCCTGCTTGGTCCTCTTCCGATGTGATTCTTCTCATTAATTTCACATCATCTGCGAACAGAGACACTTCTGAGTCTATCCCGTCCGTCATGTCATTTACATATACCAAGAATAACACTGGTCCTAGGACTGACCCCTGCGGTACACCGCTCGTCACAGGCGCCCACTGTGATACCTCATCACGCACAATGACCCGTTGTTGCCTCCCTGTGAGGTATTCCCTGATCCATTCCAGTGCCCTTCCTGTTATACCTGCTTGTTCTTACAACTTCTTTACTAATCTCATATGAGGAACTGTGTCGAAGGCCTTCCTGCAGTCCAGGAAAATGTAATCAACCCACCCTTCTCTCTCTTGCCTTACCTCTGTTACTTTATCATAGAATTCTAGGAGGTTTGTTACACAGGATTTGCCCTCCCGGAATCCGTGCTGTCTGGTGTTTATTATCCTGTTCAGCTCGAGGTGCTCCACCATTCTCTTCCTGATGATTTTCTCCAGGACTTTGCACACTATACACGTAAGTGACACCGGTCTATAGTTTAGTGCCTCTTTTCTGTCTCATTTTTTATAGATGGGACTACGTTGGCCTTCTTCCATACCTCAGGTAGCTGCCCAGTTTCAAGGGATGTGTTGAATATTATGGTAAGTGGCACACTCAGTACCTCAGCTCCTTCCCGAAGAACCCACGGGGAGATATTGTCCAGACTCATCGCCTTTGAGGTATCAACGTCACTGAGTAACTGCTTCACCTCCTCCTCAGTTGTGTGTATGCCCTCTAGCATTTGATACATCCCTTGTTGGTGATGCGCCCCGTCCTGTCTACCCAGCTGCCTTCCTTCCTCCACTGTGAATAATTCCTTAAACCTCAAGTTGAGCTCCTCACATACCTCTTGATCATTACTTGTGAGTTCCCCATCTTCTCTCCTCAGCCTTATCACTTGGTCCTTGACTGTTGTCTTCCTTCTGATGTGACTGAACATCAGTTTCGGGTCGGACTTAACTTTCGATGCTATGTCGTTTTCGTACTGTTTCTGGGCCTCCCTCCGTACCTGTGCATACTCGTTTCTAGCTCTTCTACTAATCTCTTTGGTTACTTGGGTTCTTTGCCTTCTGTACCTTTTCCATTCTCTGACACTCTGAGTCTTTGCCTCCCTGCACCTTTGGGTAAACCAGGGGCTCTTTCTGGCCTTCCCGTTTATTCTTTTTCCTCTGGGTATAAACCGCTCCTCTGCCTCCTTGCACTTTGCCACTACGTATTCCATCATTTCATTTATTGTCTGTCCTTCCAGTTCCCTTTCCCACTGAACCTCTTGCAGGAAATTCCTCATGCCCGTGTAGTTTCCTCTTTTAAAGTCTGGTTTGTCTCTTTCGGTACCGTTTTCCCTCTCCACCTGTAGCTCTACAATGTAGTCAAAGCTCGGCACCATATGGTCACTGGCTCCCAGGGGGCTCTCGTGTGTTATGTCTTCAATATCTGAGCTCTTCAGGGTGAATACAAAGTCCAGTCTTGCTGGTTCATCTTCTCCTCTCACTCTGGTCGTGTCCCTGACATGTTGGTGCATCAGGTTTTCCAGTACCACGTCCATCATCTTGGCTCTCCAAGTTTTGGACCCCCACGTGGTTCTTGGTTCTCCCAGTCGATCTCCCTGTGTGTGAGTGTGTTTGTGTGTGTGTTAGTTAGTTAGTTACCATTTTGTCCTAGGCACATGTCGATTAGACACTAGGCCTGTTGTATGTATGTGTGTGTGTGTGTGTAACGAAACACTTCGAAATGTTTCGGCCCCGCCGGGAATTGAACCCGGGCCCTCCGTGCGTAAAGCAAGAGCGCTAGCCACCATGCCATCGGGGCGTGTACGTGTTTGTGTGTGTGTGTGTGTGTGTGTGTGTGTGTGTGTATGTCTGTGTCTGTGTCTGTGTGTGTCTGTGTGTGTTTACTTACCTATTTGTGACTGCAGGGGTCGATTCACAGCTCCTGGTCCTTCCTCTTCGCTGGTCACCACTAGGTCCACTCTCTCCTTGCGCCATAAGCTACATCATACCTCTTCTTAAAATTATGTGTGGATCCTGCCTTCACTACATCACTCTCCAGATTGTTCCACTTCCTGACAACTCTGTGGCTGAAGAAATACTTCCTAACATCCCTGTGACTCATCTGAGTCACAGGGATGTTAGTTGCTGTGTCACATCTCTGAAACATCCTCTTCCTATCCACCTTGTCAATTTCTCTCAGTATTTTAAATGTCGTTATCATGTCCTCCCTATCTTTCCTGTCCTCCAGTGTCATCAGGAAGATTTCAATTAACCTTTCCCCGTACGATACACCCCTTACCTCTGGGACTAGTCTTTTTGCGAATCTTTGCACGTTCCTAAATTTCTTGACGTGTTGACCAGGTGTGGGTTCCATACTGGTGGTACGTACTCCAATGTAGGCCTGACTTACACGGTGTACAGAGTCTTGAACGATTCCTTACTAAGGTGTCGGAACACTATTCTTAGGTTTTCCAGGTGCCCAAATGCTGCAGCAATTATTTGGATGATGTGCGCCTCAGGAGATGTGCTCTGTTTTATACTCACCCCAAGATCCTTTTCCTTGAGTGAGGTTTGCAGTCTTTGGCCCCCAAGCCTGTACTTTGTCTTATCTTATGACTTTGAACTTGGTGGGGTTAAATTCCAGGAGCCAGTTGTTGGACCAGGCCTGCAGCCTGTTCAGATACCTTTGTAGTTCTACCTGATCCTCACCCACTTGAATTCACCTCATTAGCTTCACGTCGTCTGCAAACAGGGACACCTCTGAATCTATCCCTTCCGTCATGTCACTCACATATACCAGAAACAGTAGCCTCCTGGTAGACCCTCGTGGAATGCGCTCGTCACCTGCGCCCACAATGACATTCGTCACGTACCGTCACCCGTTGTTTCCTTCCTGACAAGTATTCTCTGATCGTGTCTGCTCCTCTAACTTTTGCACTAGTCTCTTGTACGGAACTGTGTCGAAAGTCTTCTTACAGTCCAAGAAAATGCAGTCTACTCTCTCTCTCTCTCCTGCCTTACTTCTGTCACCTTGTCGTAAAACTCTAGTAGGTTTGTAACACAGGATTTCTCCTCCTTGAAACCGTGCTTATTATCGTGTATAAGCTCATTCCTTTCTAGGTGCTCCACCATTCTTCTCCTGATAATCTTCTCCATGTCTTTGCATACTATTCATGTCAGTGACACTGGTCTGTAGTTTAATGCTACCTGTCTGTCTCCTTTCTTCAAGACTGGGATTACATTTGCTGTCTTCCATGCGTCAGGTAGTCGCCCTGTTTCGATAGATGTGTTGAATATTGTTGTTAGTGGCACATGCAGCCCCTCTGTTCCATCTCTCAGGACCCAAGGAGAGATGTTGTTCGGTCCCACCTCCTTTGATATACGTAGTTCATTCAGTAGCCTCTTCACCTCCTCCTCGGTTGTGTGTATTGTGCCCTACTACTGTAGTCCAGTCTGTCTCCACTGAAAATACTTCCTTAAATTTAATGTTAGGTCTTCACATACTTTGTCATTTCTGGCGATCTTCGCTCCTTCCTTCCTCAGCTTGATTACCTGGCCCTTGACTGTTGGTTTCCTCCTGATGTGGCTGTACAACAGCTTTGGGACAGATCTGGCTTTCGACACTATGTCATTCTCGTATTGTTGCTGGGCCTCCCTCCTTATCAATGCATATTCATTTCTGGCTCTTAGGATAATCTTATTTTCCTGGGTCCTTTGTGTTCTATACTTTTTCCAACCACTTAATTTTGGCCTCTCTACAACTCTGGATGATCCAAGGTTATGTTCTTGTCTTTCCACTGATTCTGTTGCCCTTAGGTACGAACCTCTCATCTGCCTCTTTGCATTTTGTGGTCCCGTATTTCATCATTTCATTCACTGTTTTACCCACTATTTCTCTTTCCAATGTACCTCATGCAGGAAATTCCTCATGACTTTGTAGTCCCCTCTTTTATAGTTTGGCTTCTCCCATCCTATTTGCGCTGCTTCACTCTCCACTTTTAGGTCTACAAAGTAATCGAAGCTCAGTACCACGTGATCACTAGCTCTGAGGGGCTTTTCAAATGTGATATCCTTAATGTCTGAACAACTCACGGAGAATATGAGGTCGAGCCTTGCTGGCACATCCTCTCCTCTCTCTCTCTCTGGTAGTGTCCCCTAATATGTTCATGCATGAGTTTTTTTCTGAATCATATCCATCATTTTGGCCCTCCACGTTTCTGGTCCCCTGTGTGGCTTCAGGTTTTCCAAGTCAATCTCCTTGTAATTGAACTCACCCACAACTAGTAACTTTGCCCTGCCCACGTGGGCCTTCTGCCAATCTCAGCTAGTATGTCAACCATTGCTCTGTTGTTCTCATAGTACTCTTCTCTTGGTCTCCTGCTTTTCATTGGCGGATTATATATCACTGCAATCAACACCTGGCAACCCCCAGTCTGAAGTCCCTTGCTTCCCTTCTGTCCACTCCTTTAAACTCCTCAAAACTCCACTGGTGTGTGTGTGTGTATTCACCTAATTGTGGTTGCAAGTGTCGATTCATAGCTCCTGGCCCCGTCTCTTCATTGGTCGCTACTAGGTCACTCTCTCCCTGCTCCGTGAACTTTATCATACCTGTTCTTAAAGCTATGTATGGTTCCTGCCACCACTACATCACTCTCCAGACTATACCACTTCCTGACAATCTACGACTGAAGAAATACTTCCTAACATCCCTGTGACTCATCTGAGTCTTCAATTCCCTATTGTGACCTCTTGTTGGTGTGTCCCATCTCTGGAACATTTTGTCTCTGTACACATTGTTAATTCCTCTCAATATTTTATATGTCGTTATCATGTCCTCCCTCTCCCTCCTGTCCTCCAGAGTCGTCAGGTCGATTTCCCTTAACCTCTCCTCGTAGGACATACCCCTTAGCTCCGGGACTATTCTCGTTGCAAATCTTTTCACTTTCTATAATTTCTTGACGGTGCTGCATACTCCAGTATGGGCCTGAAGTACACTGTATACAGAGTCTTGAATGATTCCTTACTGAGGTGCCTTTATGTGTGTGTGAGTGTGTGTGTGTTTGTGTGTGTGTATGTGTGTGTGTGTGTGTGTGTGTGTGTGTGTGTGTGTGTGTGTGTGTGTGTGTGTGTGTGTGTGTGTGTGTGTGCCATTGTTGGCACCTTGGCACTCTATAATACTGTTATTATCTTTCAGTCCTGCTTCTGACCCAAACTCCCTCGCTTTATGAGTTCCGGGAAAGAGCGAGAGAGATGCGTCAGTGTACGTGGCACTCCCTGTTACATAATTCAGTCTCCCTCCCTCCCTCCCTCCTTCCCTGTTTCCCTCCCTCTCTCCCTCCACCTGGCCAACTCCATCTCGGGAAGGAGGTCAATTCCTGCATACGGAAAATTTCTTCTTTTTATGCATCATCATATATATTCTTGGGGGGAGGGGCGGTTATTTATTGTATTCTTCCAATAACGAGGTGGTTATCAGTGAGAATGTATCAGTTATCTTTCCTCCGTGTACCAGTTATATTGGCGTTATATACCAGTTATTTTGTTTCAGTGTAGCAGTTATCTTACTTCCTATCTCCAGTTATGTTGCTTGAAAGTTTCAGTTATTTTTCCTCAATGTATCATTTATCTTACTTCAGTGTACCAGTTATCTTGCTTCAGTGTACCAGTTATCTTGCTTCAGTGTACCAGTTATCTTGCTTCAGTGTACCAGTTATCTTGCTTCAGTGTACCAGTTATCTTGCTTCAGTGTACCAGTTATCTTGCTTCAGTGTACCATTTTATCTTGCTTCAGTGTCCCAGTTATCTTGCTTCAGTGTACCAGTTATCTTGTTTAAAAGTGTACCAGTTATCTTGCTTCAGTGTACCAGTTATTTTGGGTTTCAGTGTACCGGGTTATCTTGCTTCAGTGTCCCAGTTATCTTGCTTCAGTGTAAAAGTTATCTTGCTTCAGTGTACCAGTTATCTTGCTTCATTGTACCAGTTATCTCCCTAGATATACGTGTTATATTTCTTCAAATTTTCAGTCATCTTGATATTGTGTACCAGTTATCTTCCTTGAATATACCAGTTATCTCCTTTCAATATTCTCGTCATCACTCTAGATATACCCGTTATCTATCTCAATCTCAATCTGTCTACCGCATATGTAAATCTGCCTGTCCATCTACCTGTCAGTCTATTTGGCTGTTAATTTTACACGCACGACCCTCGTGTTGTTTCTGAATTATGTCGTGTTTCTCTGTGATGTTATTGTGGTGTTGTCTTATTTAGACAAAGATGTTCATTTGCGCTCTCTCCCTCTCTCTCTCTCTCTCTCTCTCTCTCTCTCTCTCGCTCTCTCGCGCGCGCTCTCTCTCTCTATCTATCTATCTATCTGTCAACTTCCCTGTTCTCTGCAACATTGATAAATCCGTCAATAACAACTAATAACAACGTGTATGCTCTGGAGTATGACTGGTCACTCCTCTGGTCAGCGGAATGAGGGATATCGGTGGTGCAGTGAGGGATATCGCTGATGGATAGCCAATTTCCTCGCTATACTAGCTAGGCTGGGATACCTAATATAGGTAGTGAGGCCAGGGCCACAATCTGGCACTCATGCTGCTGAATGTGGCACTTACAGGAGGGATAAGGACTTGTTGTGGTCTGGGGGTGAGAGAAGAGGAGATGAGGTAATATGAAATATATGCGCTTTGTGTGTATGCGATATATGTATATATATATATATATATATATATATATATATATATATATATATATATAATATGCTTAACAATTCGCAAACAATCAAAATTATTTACAAACATTGTCTCAACGTCCACAGCAGGACTCGAACCTGCGAACTCTGTATCAAAGTCCACAGTACTTTACCACTTAGCCAGATCCCAGATAAGTATGGACGCCTAGTCGGAACTTAACGAGGTTTCTCAATACCCCGGGGCACCAGGCTTGTTTTCAAAGTTATTTCATCAAATCCTGTCACATGCAGTGGACAACGAAAGAGATTTTAAATGCTTAGCAATTCACAAACAGGCGAAATTATTTACAACATTGTCTCTACGTCTACAGAGAACTCGAACCTGAAACC
>WNWK01010869.1:0-67782 GCA_009830355.1 Cherax destructor
CGTCCCATGCGTCATAAACAACTATTACTTCCCACGTCTCCATGCGTCATAAACAACTATTCTTTCACACTTCTCCATGCGTCATCAACAACTATTACTTACACGTCTCCTTTTCGCTCAACAACTTTTTTTCCCGTCTCCGCGTCATCAACAACTATTACTTACACGTCTCGGTCATCAACAGCTATTACTTTCACACGTCCCCATGCGTCATCAACAGCTATTACTTCACACGTCCCCATGCGTCATCAACAACTATTACTTTCCCCGTCTCCATGCGTCATCAACAACTTTACTTTCACACGTCACCATGCGTCATAAACAGCTATTACTTCCCCGTCTCCATGCGTCATAAACAGCTATTACTTTCACACGTCACCATGCGTCATCAACAGCTATTATTTCCACGTCTCCATGCGTAAATAACAGCTATTACTTCACACGTCTCCATGCGTCATCCAGCTATTATTTTACACGTCTCCATGCGTCATAACGGCTATTACTTCACACGTCCCCGGGCCGTCATCCAGCTTTCAATGTTGCAAGGTAGCAACAGAAGAAATAAGGAAAAATTTTCCCAAAGTGAGGTGGAGTGGTGACACTAGCTGCCATTTTTTCTCACTTTTAAGAGACGCCGGCTGCTGGTGCCAACACTCACTCTGAAAAATTTCCCCTCATTTTTCTGTTGCTACTATTAATTTTTAACCACACACACACACACACACACACACACACACACACACACACAAATATATATGTCATGGAATGGGAAATTGGTAGTTAAAGAAAGAACTCTTTTTTAAAATTAAATCCTTTCTAAAAAAATTCTTATACTTTTAAAGATTTTTTTTTCATCTATTTAATGAAAAAATTTAAATTTTTGCATAAAAAGAACGTTAGAAAATTTAAAAAAACCCTTTGTAAAAAAAGAACAATTTAATTTAGCCTAACCCAACTAAATATTTTTAGATAATTTTTACAATAATTTAATAATAAACTAATCAATAAAATATTTTTTTTGCGAAATTATAGTATGTAAAAATTTTTTGCTTGTCTTATTCAAAAAGAAGAGCGTTGCCATTTAATCCAAAATCCCAAGTTTTATATCTCCACTACTGGAGGCAGTGATTTTCGTATCTGGGGGCAATGTGTGGTGTGAATATAATGCGAGAATTACCAAAATTATTATGCAGAGGGCTGAGGAGGGGTTGGAGGTGGTTAAGACATGTAGAAGGATGGAACAAAAAAAAAAGAATGACTTTAGGGGATAAATCTATGCGGGCCACCAGCTTTATTGCAGTGCCCCTTTTCCCTAGAATATGTGACTCCACTACTACTACTTTCCTACCACTACTACTTCTATTTACCCCTTCACCACTTTCTTGTGCCCCCCCCTGTCTGCTGGCCTATAAATCCCCTTTTACCTGTTCTTTGTGTCATCATCGTCGATCAACGTCAGCAGTCATCAAGTTTGGGAACATCTCGTCTTACTCCTCGTCATCGTCTTAGCCTAACAATAACAACATCGTGATGGCATCTGTGTTTGTCCTGCTCGTCGTGTTGATCTTGGCAGCTCTGATTCTTGGCATTCAGTCTCCCGCGATCCCCGTTGGGGGGGGGAATTTTATACAGTCATCACCATCCTAAATTGGACATCACGATGAGCTATAGAAATCGAGTCAAGATCAAACCAAACAGTGGCACTGTGAACGATTCTTCAAAACTTGCTCTAGCAATTTGCGTTAGAAGTGTGTTACAAGTGAAGTTCAACACCATACTGACCCTGAAGGAAGCATTTATTGTAGTGTCAGCGACGATGAAGAAACAGAAAAACTACTCACTACAACAGCCACCACCACTCTAGCAGGTCGAGGATTTACTGTCATGTCATTTTCCAGCTCTAGGGGGAAAAAGGGCAGTCTTCCTTAAGAAACGATAAGCTTCTTACGGGTTTAACCTATAGACGAACTCCAAAACGTCCCTTGAAAAAAAAACTCATGGGCCAAAGTCGAAGGGATTATGAAAAAAACCTACAGCTCCCTCCATTTAAAATCACGTTCACCGATGTAAATATGGGCCCACTGCATTGGGTGATGGGATTGCAGTATTTTATTACTTCATCAGCCCCACACACATCGAAGCTGGGGATACCATTACATTCCTCAATGTTGGAATTGTTACCTTTCAACAAAAAGAGACTGTCCCGTGAAGGACAGGAAGTTTTGCACAACATGTGGTAATAAGGACATGATTTTCGTCATGCCCGTCTCTGAACCTCCAACACCAACTTGTCTCCACTGTAAAAACCGGGTCATCACCCCTCCAGCTAAAAAGCCAAAAAGAAAAGACATTATGAAAAGACCCCAAAAAGTAAAAGAAAAAGTCATCTTCAAAATCACCCACCTATGCTGCTATTGCGAAACTACAAGCTACCACAACAAAAATTCTCCAAACTTGAATCAACCCCCCACTGCCACCCATCGCACCTGATTGAAACCCCTATACTACTGTATGTATATGCTCATATGCACAATGCTGCTATTCCTGGAACCTTCAACTCATCCATAAATGAACTCCTCAAGTTAAATAACATGCCAAAAGTTCAAATTCCCAACATCTCCACCATCTTCACTGATACTCAACAATAACCAACAACCTGTCATCGTTTTCCACCTGCAAATCAATCTCACGACCTTTTTTTCCCCCACCATCACAACCAACACCACTTACTTCCAGTCACGGCACTCCCTTCACAACCAATGAAATGCCTCTGATATCTCCAAAAGACTCCAGAACCAACAAATCAGGGACCTCCCCGCCTACTGCAAACTCAACAGCCGCCGCCCATTCAGATACCTCCACATCCCACTATCCACTCCTGCTAAAACGACCAGAACATCACCGCCTACACCAACATTTGCTTCCCCTACGATTTAGTACAAGACAAAAGCCCCACCCTCAAATGGAAAAACATCGTCTACTATGCACACAACAGGAACTTTACCTTATGTAAATCCAGCCACCTTGAGTTCGTATATACGGGGGACGTTAAGTTCACCAACAAAGGTTACCCTACGCATCTGTTTCTGAACTCATCGAAATCTTAGAACAGAAAAGAAAAAAGACTTATTAACTACAAACGAACGTATATAAAAATTACCCCCAATCAACATTAATACATCAAGTGAGACGACGACTCCACTATCACAAATCACAAAGGGTCTCCCCAAAGGGGGGAAAGCCTGATATTCCTGTTCTCAAGTCTGCCCCACGATCCCTTTAGCTGCGGGGTTAAGCCCTGGCTCTATTTCTACATTAAGAAGACTCCTCCGGCCTATTCTTCGTTTTTAAATCTTCTCCCTCTTTCCCATTGGGATCTTGCCTGTTTTATTCATTCATTCGTTCTTTGTGTTGGGGACTTTGTAAATGGCCCAAGTCGGACCGGAACGTCGTCGTAAGCTCCTCTCTTTCTATTTGCGGGTTGGGGTGTGTATCCCACAGACATCAACATTAAACTGCAAACCAATATCACTGACAAGTATAGTATGAAAAGTGATGGAGAAGATTATTAGAAGAGTGATGGAACACCTAAAATGGAATGATTTTTATCAACGACAACAGTATGGATTCAGGGAGGGGAAATCCTGTGTCACAAACTTTCTGGAGTTCTATGACAAGGTGACAGCAGGGGGGCCAAGGAAAAGAAGGGTGGGTAGTTAGTTTTCTTGGACTGTGAAGGCTTTTGACACAGTTCCACACAAGAGATTAGTACAGACGCTGGAGGACCAGGCAGGGGTAACGGGGGAAGGCACTGCAATGGTTTGGGGAATACCTGTCAGGAAGACAGCGGAGTCATGGTACGTGGCGAGGTGTCAGAGTGGGCCCTGTGACGGTGGGGATCCACAGGGGTCAGTCCTGGGACCGGTGCTGTTTCTGGTATTTTGGGCTTTGACGGAAGGAATAGACTCCGAAGTGTCCCTGTTTGCAGATGATGTGAAGTTGATGAGAAGAATTCAGTCACAGAGTGGTCAGGAAGTGGAATAGTTTGGGAAGCGGTGTAGTGGAGGCAGGATTTATTCATAGCTTTGAAAAGGGAGATTTTTAAAATATGGCGCGGGGAGAGTGACCCAGTGGCGGCCAGTGAAGAGGCGGGGCCAGGAGATGTAGCTCGAACCCTGAAACCACAACTAGGTGGGTACAACGAGGTGGGTACACACTCATACAGACAGACAGACATACAAAACACTTTAAAACTAATCCCATCTGCTCGTCATCCAAATACAAGAGTCATTAATGTCTTGTGGGTACACACATCTTAGTTTTGGAGTAACACTTTTCCTATGTAGTTGATAAAAACTACAAACACCCAAAAAAATTTTTTTTTAAAGTATATTCTAGCGAACCATTCTGAAAAGGGTATAAGAAGGGAAGGAATATTCTCTCAGTTTTAATTCCTGCATAAATATGGAGGTAAATCTACAGCCTCTGGATAAGTTGGCTTTTTTTGTGTATATCACCTTCATGGCCTTCACATGAAAGTAAGATCTCCATTGTAAAAATTTTCTTAACGCGATTAGAAACTCTTTATTACTTGCTGATACAAGTGTGTACAGAATACACTACGATAATTATGGGTAAAGGCTGAGTAACAGATCTGAAACTTGAGATGAAAAACTGGTTTGTTTTCTTAGTCACAAAATGTTATGTAAAAAAAATTTTCCCCAAAATCCTTAAAATTTACAATTTGTCGAATCTTGATCTTGAAAAATTTTCAATATAACAAATCATGATCAGGAATTTTTTCACTGTATAAGAACTTAAGAAAGAAGGAGCACTGCAGTAGGCCTACTGGCCCATGCTAAACAAATCCAATCCTATTCACTTATGAAGGGAAAGAAGCACTGCTGGAGGCCTACTGGTCCAAGCTAAGTAGGCCCAACTTTCCCCCCACCCCCACTCATGTACTTGTCTAGAACCACTCAATGTTTCAGCTTCAATGACGTTACTCCGGGTTTGTTCCACTCATCCCAAACTCTATTACCAAACTGTTAGTTTTTAATATTTTTTAAAACAAGGGGCCAACTTGAACCCATTGCCCCGGTCCTTTTCTTGGCTATATATTTTAACATATTATTTACATTCCCTTTATTTATTCCTATTTTCCCAAAAATTTCAGTTTGGTGTTTGGTGATGAGCAAATGAGTGTTGAAACATTCATACATACACTTGGGAAATTAGGAACATCACAGAACTAGTCAGGTGTTCTTTTTCTTATGTTACCATGACGACAGGCAGAACTTAAGTCCCGGTTATATAAACACATCTCAGAAGAAATATATAATGGAAAAAGAGGATTTTGAACGTAAGTCAGCTGATAGTAAACATTTTGTTGATGAAAGGATTATTAATTTGTTGTCTTAATAAGTTTGTTGAATTAAAAAAACAATAACATAGTTAATCTAAAGTCGATTGTTTAAAAAAGTTATATTTCGAAGTCGGTTAAATTTTCACTTAAAAACATTTTAAGTGAAACTTTGATCAAACTTTTTTAAACTTGAAAAAAGTTAAGTTTTTTGGAAACACTAAAACGAGAGTAACTATTGAAGTACTATTGTCTAAAAAATGAAAAGGTAAAGAAGAAGGCAAGAGCAACACAGTAGTGTGAGGTGTAGCCTCGAGGGAAGTGAAGGTAACAGTAACACAGTAGTGTAGAAGTGTAGCCTCGAGGGAAGTGAAGGTAACAGTAACACAGTAGTGTAGAGGTGTAGCCTCGAGGGAAGTGAAGGTAACAGTTACACAGTAGTGTAGAGGTGTAGCCTCGAGGGAAGGAAGGTAACAGTAACACAGTAGTGTAGAGGTGTAGCCTCGAGGGAAGTGAAGGTAACAGTAACACAGTAGTGTAGAAGGTAGCCTCGAGGGGAAATGAAGGTAACGTAACACAGTAGTGTAGAGTGTAGCCTCGAGGGAAATGAAGGTAAAAGTAAACAGTGTGTGGGTGTAGCCTCAGGGAAGTGAAGGAACAGTTACACAGTAGTGTAGAAAGGGAGCTTGAGGAAGTGAAAGTAACAGTAACACAGTAGTGAGAGGTGTAGCCCCAGGGAAAAAATAACAGTAACACGTAGTGTAGAGGGGTAGCCTCCAGGGAAATGAAGGTAACAGTAACACAGTAGTGTGAGGTGTACTCAGGAAAATGGGTAAAAGTTCCCGTAGTGTAGAAGTGTAGCCTCAGGGAAGTGAAGGTAACAGTAACACAGTAGTGTGGGTGTAGCCTCAGGAAAATGAAGGTAACAGTTACACAGTAGTGAGAAGTGTAGCCTCCAGGGAAATGAAGGTAACAGTAACACAGTAGTGTAGAAGTGTAGCCTTTAAGGAAGTGAAGGTAACAGAACACAGTATGTAGAAATGTAGCCTAGGGGAAATAAGGTAACAGTAACACAGTAGTGTAGAAGTGTAGCCTAAGGAAGTGAAAGGGAACAGTAACACAGTAGTGTAGAGGTGTAGCCTCGGGAAGGAAGGAAAAATAACACAGTAGTGTAGAAGTGTACCCCGAGGGAAATGAAGGTAAAAGTAACACAGTAGTGTAGGGGGGTGTAGCCTAGGAAGTGAAGGTAACAGTAACACAGTAGTGTAGAGGTGTATGAGGGAAATGAAGGTAACAGTAACACAGATTGGGTTCCTGGGGAAGTGAAGGTAACAGTTCACAGTAGTGTAAGTGTAGCCGAGGAAGAAAAAGTAAATAACACAGTAGTGTAGAGTGTAGCCTCGAGGGAAGTGAAGGTAACAGTAACATAGTAGTGTAGAGGTGAAGCCTCCAGGAAGTGAAGGTAACATTTAAAACAGTAGTGTAGAGTGTAGCCTCCAGGGAAAGTGAAGGTAACAGTTACACAGTAGTGTAGAAGTGTAGCCTCAGGGAAGTGAAGGTAACAGTAACACAGTAGTGTAGAGGTGTAGCCTCGAGGGGAAATGAAGGTAACAAGTAACACAGTAGTGTAGAGGGGTAGCCTCGAGGGAAGTGAAGGTAAAGCAACACAGTAGTGTAGAGGTGTAGCCTCGAGGGAAGTGAAGGTAACAGTAATACAGTAGTGTAGAAGTGTAGCCTCGAGGAAGAGAAGGTAACAGTAACACAGTAGTGTAGAGTGTAGCCTCGAGGGAAGTGAAGGTAACAGTAACACAGTAGTGTAGAGGTGTAGCCTCGAGGAAGTGAGGTAACAGTAACACAGTAGTGTAGAGGTGTAGCCTCGAGGGAAGGAAGGTAACAGTACACAGTAGTGTAGAAGTGTAGCCTCGGGGGAAAGAAGGTAACAGTAACACAGTAGTGTAGAGGGGTAGACTCGAGGGAAGAGAAGGTAACAGTAACACAGTAGTGTAGAGGTGACTCGAGGGAAGTGAAGGTAACAGTAACACAGTAGTGTAGAGGGGTAGCCTCGAGGAAGAGAAGGTAACAGTAACACAGTAGTGTAGAGGTGTAGCCTCGAGGGAAGGAAAAGTAACAGTAACACAGTAGTGTAGAGGTGTAGCCTCAGGGAAGTGAAGGTAACAGTAACACAGTAGTGGGGTAGCCTGAGGGGAAATGAAGGGAACAGTAACACAAGTGTAGAAGTGTGCCCGGGGAAGTGAAGGTACAAAAACCTGTTTGTGAACCTGGAGTGAAGTTGTTACCCTTTATTGTAGCCTCAAAGTAGTTTTAAAGGGAACAAAAATAAAATGGTAAAAATGAAAAAAATAATATTAAAATAAATTAAGGGGAATATTGCTAAGGATTTTGGGTGATAAATTTTTTATTTTTAAAGTGAATTTAAAGGGAAATAAGTTAAAGAACGTTGTTGATGAGCCAAGTATTTTCCCTAACAAATTGGTGGGGGACCCTTTGGGAAAAAAAGGTAGTAAAACAAATTTTAAATTTAGGGGGAAGAAAAACCGGGTAAATTTAGGTAGTAAAGACACCCCCGTAAATTTAGGAGTGAAGACAACCCGTGTAAATTTGGGGGGTAAGACACCCGTGAAAATTTAGGGTGAAGACAACAGATAAATTTAGGGAAAAAAAACAGCCGTGTAAATTTAGGGTGAAGAAAACCGTGTAAATTTAGGAGTGAAGACAACCCGTGTAAATTTAGGAGGAAGACAACCGTGTAAATTTAGGAAATGAAAAACCGTGTAAATTTGGGGAAGAAAAATAAAATTTAAGTAGTAAAGACACCAGTGTAAATTTAGGAGAAAAACAGCCGTGTAAATTTGGAAAATAAAATAAAAAGTAAAAAAAAAGGATGTAGCCAATTTATTTTGTCAATATTTGAGGGTTCCCCCCAAAGAATTTTAAATAAAAATTGATGAACTTAAATATATTCAAATATTTTGTAAAAAGAAAGGAAAGAAAAATTTTTTTCGGAAAAATTTTAAGGACATTTAAAGGTATTAATAAACCGAAAGAAAAAGGAAAAAGTGAGTTTAGCTGGGGGAATGGCTCTATATTTTATTTTTAATTATTTTTCCAAAATTTTGGAATGGAATAGAAAATTTTAATGTCGTTAATGAAACTTGAAAAAAAAAAATTAAAAAAATTTTATTTGTAAGTTTTTTTTTTAAAATTTTATATTAAAAAAAGTTAATTATCTGGCATAAAAAGTGGGTCCCTTTTTTCAACATAAAATTTTGTAGAAAATTGTGTTTCTTTTTAAAAAACCCCTAAAATTATATTTTTTTTTAACCTAAATTTAGTTTGGAAGAATAATAATGAGAAAATGATGGAGGGGAAGAACTGGTTATGTAGCAGTTAAGGTAAATCTCGACGTACCAATGATAATTATAATGCGGGAAATCGTAAAACAGATTCAAACAACCCACAGTACGGGTTGGGTTTGAATCTTGGCAGTGGTCCTAAACCTTCATGCCAGGTCCACTCGGCCATGGGTTCAACCCCCCCCGCCGTGGTTTTTTTTAATATCCCTTTTGGGGGCCAGGCTTGGGCCCTTTTCGTGCATCCATAGGCTGTTGCAATACTACTCGCAGGATGAACATGATCTGCACAATTAACTAGCCAATTCGGCTGCAAAATCTAAATAAAATATTTAAACTACAGGATGTTAATAAGATAGAGCCAATGTCAGACAACTGATTAGAGATCTGGTCCATCGTTTTGATACACACTGTATATCCGCACCTGCTTATAAGATTTCTATACAGATCCCATCTATTCTCACACATTTCCCCCTCACACTCAGCCTCACATGCTCCCCCTCACACTCAGCCTCACACACTTCCCTCACCTCAGCCTCCTGCTCCCCCCACACTCAGCCTCAAATCTCCCCCCACCTCAGCCTCACACTTCCCTCACACTCAGCCTCACATGCCCCTCACTCAGCCTCACACCTTCCCTCACACTCAGCCTCACACGCTTCCTCACACTCAGCCTCACACGCTTCTCTCACCTCAGCCTCCCCTTTTTCCTCACACTCAGCCTCACCCCTTTCCCTCTCCCCTCAGCCTCACCCTTCCTCACACTCAGCCTCACAGCTCCTCACACTCAGCCTCCCCTTCCTCACACTCAGCCTCCCGCTTCCTCACCTCAGCCTCACACCTTCTCCACACTCAGCCTCCACCTTCCTCCCCCTCAGCCTCACACGCTTCCCTCCCCTCAGCCCCCACGCTTCTCTCACATCAGCCTCACACATTTTCTCACACTCACCCTCACACCTTCTCTCACCTCAGCCCCCACACGTTTCCCCTCACACTCAGCCTCACATGCTTCCCTCACCCCCAGTCTCCACGCTTCCTCACACTCAGCCTCACGCTTCCCTCACCTCAGCCTCACACGCTTCCTCACACTCAGCCTCACACGCTTCCCTCACACTCCAGCCTCCACGTTTCCCCTCCACTCAGCCTCCCCGCTTCCTCACACTCAGCCTCACACGCTTCCCTCACCCCTCAGCCTCACATGCTTCCTCACACTCCAGCCTCCCCTTCCTCACCTCAGCCTCACACGCTTCCCCCCCACCTCAGCCTCCACACTCAGCCCCCCTTCCTCACCTCAGCCTCACACGCCTCCTCAGCCTCACACGCTTCCTCACACCTCACACGCTTCCTCACACTCAGCCTCACCGCTTCCCTCACCTCAGCCTCACACGCTTCCCTCCCCTCAGCCTCACACGTTCCCCTCACACTCAGCCCCCACACGCTTCCTCACACTCACCTCACCGTTTCCTCACCTCAGCCTCACACGCTTCCTCACACTCAGCCTCACACCTTCCCTCACCTCAGCCTCACACCTTCTCTCCCCTCAGCCTCACACGCTTCCTCCCTCAGCCTCACACGCTTCCTCACACTCAGCCTCACGCTTCCTCACCTCAGCCTCACACGCTTCCCTCACTCAGCCCCCTCCCCCCCACGCTTTCCCTCCACTCAGCCTCACACGCTTCCTCACACTCAGCCTCCACCTTCCTCACACTCAGCCTCACATGCTCCTCACCTCAGCCTCACACGCTTCTCTCACCTCAGCCTCCCCTTCTCCCCCTCAGCCTCCACGCTTCTCTACCTCAGCCTCCACGCTTCCCTCACCTCAGCCTCACCTCTTCACACTCAGCCTCACACGCTTCCTCACACTCAGCCTCACACGTTTCCCCTCACACTCACAATCAGCTCATTTTCATCTTTCTAGTTGTTATATCCCTAATCAAAATTTAGCAACTCAGAATATTCCTCCGTCTTCTCATTACCTCCATCTCCCATTCTAATTATTTCCCTTTGTTTTTAGGGCTAAATATATTTGTTCTCTGTGCTTTAAAACTTTTTTTCCAAAAATTTTATTCTCGTCAAAATATTTTAAATTTTCCTCGCCCACTCTCACTCGCTTTCATTTTGCTTTCTCTCAACACTCTTTATCCTTTCTTTAATTTCATGTATAATACCTTCTGTATATTACTTCGACATTTAGAAACCTTCATTTAATAACTTTTATTTCCTCCTTAATCATTTTTTCACTATTCCAGAAATCACTTCTCTTGCCACCATCACCAAGGCTTTATTACTACAACTTCTGCACACACCAACTCTACATTCTTAAATCTAACTTAAGCCTCTTAGTCACTGTACTCATCAACTTACTCTATCTAGCTAACTTTACTCTCAATAGTTGCTTATATATCTTACCATAAATTTTTCCCTCCGTTATTTTAATAACTTTCATATTACTATTTTTCCCCTAATGACATAATACTTGTACTAAATCTACCTCAAACTTTCAAGAGTAAATACCATTAAATTAGGGGTGATCTCTCGCCCCTCTAAAAGCGCCTCTTCACTGACCGCTACTAGGTCCTCTCTCCCTGCTCCATAAGCTTTATCATTCCTCGTCTTAAAGATATGTATGGTTCCTGCCTCCACTACATCACTTGCTAGACTATTCCACTTCCTGACTACTCTATGGCTGAAGAAATACTTCCTAACATCCCCTTTTACTCATCTGAGTCTTCAACTTCCAATGACCCCTTGTTTCTGTGTCCCCTTTTCTGAACATCCTGTCTCTGTCCACCTTATCTATTCCACGCAGTATTTTGTATGTAGTTATCATGTATCCCCTAACCCTCCTGTCTTCCATTGTCGTCAGGCCGATTTCCCCTTTAAACTTTCTTCATTGGACATTCCCCCTTTGCTCCGGAACTAGCCTTGTTGCAAACCTTTGCACTTCTCTAGTTTCTTGACGTGTTGACCAGGTGTGGGTTCCAAACTGGTGCTGCATCTCCAATATGAACCTGGAGTACACAGTGTCAGTGTCTTGAACGATTCTTTACCAGGTATCGGAACGCTATTCTCTATTTATTCTCCATTTATTTTCCTGGGTCCTTTGTCTTCTGTACTTTTTCCATTCTCTAGTGCACTTAATTTTTGCCTCCCTACCAAGGGCCCCGTTCTGGTCTTCCCATTGTTTCTGTTTCCCTTGAGAACAAACCTTTCTTCTGCTTCCTTGAATTTTGTTGTCACATAGTCCATCATTTCGTTTACTGATTTTCCTACCAATTCTCTTTCCCACTGAACCTCCTGCAGGAAGTTCCTCATGCCTGTGTAGTCCCCTCGTTTGTAGTTTCTCTTTTCCAATCCTACTCCTGTTACCCTCTCTACTTGTAACTACTATGTATTCACAGCTCAGAACCACGTGATCACTAGCTCCAAGGGGCCTTCATATGTGATGTTCTCGATGCCCGTGCTACTAGGGTGAATACGAAGTCAGTCTTGCTGGTTCATCCTCACCTCTCTGTCTGGTAGTGTCCCTAACATGTTGATGCATGAGGTTTTCCAGTACCACATCCATCATCTTGACTCTCCATGTTTCGGGACCCACATGTGGCTCCAGGTTTTCCCAATCAATCTCCTTGTGATTGAAATCACCCATAACTAGTAACTTTGCTTTACCCGTGTGGGCTCTTCTGGCCACCTCGGCTATTGTGTCCACCAATCCTCTGTTGCTCTCTTCATATTCATCTCTTGGCCTCCTGCAGTTCTATGGCAGGTTGTACATCACTGCTATGTGTATGTATGTGTGTGTGTGTATGTGTGTGTGTGTGTGTACTCACCTAATTGTGATTGCAGGATCGAGACTCAGCTCCTGGCTCCGCCTCTTCACTGACCGCTACTGGGTCCCTTCTCTCCCTGCTCCATGAGCTTTATCATACCTCGTCTTAAAGCTGTGTATGGTTCCTGCCTCCACTACTCACTTGCTAGACTATTCCACTACCTGACTACTCAATGGCTGAAGAAATAATTCCTAACATCCATTTGACTCATCTGAGTCTTCAACTTCCAATTGTGACCCCTTGTTTCTGTGTCCCCTCTCTGGAACATCCTGTCTCTATCTACCTTGTCTATTCCACGCAGTATTTTGTAAGTCGTTATCAAGTCTTCCTTAACCCTCCTGTCCTCCAGTATTGTCAGGCCGATTTCTTCGTCGGACATTTCCCTTAGCTCCGGAACTTGCCTTGTTGCAAACCTTTGCACTTTTTCTAATTTCTTGACGTGCTTGACCAGGTGTGAGTTCCAAACTGGTTCTGCATACTCCAGTATGGGCCTGACGTATACGGTGTACAGTGTCTTGAACAATTCCTTACTAAGATATTGGAACGGTATTCTCAGGTTTGCCAGGCGCCCATATGCTGCAGCAGTTATCTGGTTGATGTGTGCTTCCGGAGACGTGCTTGGTGTTATACTCACCCCAAGATCTTTCTCCTTGAGTGAGGTTTGCAGTCTTTGGCCACCTAGCCTATACTCTGTCTGCGGTCTTCTTTGCCATTTCCCGATCTTCATGACTTTGCATTTGGCGGGGTTTAATTTGAAAAGCCAGTTGCTGGACCAGGTGTCCAGCCTGTCCAGGTCTCTTTGTAGTAATGCCTGATCCTCATCTGATTTAATTCTCCTCATTAACTTCACATCATCTGCGAACAGGGACACTTCTGAGTCTTTCCCTTCCATCATGTCATTCACATATACCAAAAATAGCACTGGTCTTAGGACTGACACCTGTGAAACCCCGCTTGCCACAGGCGCCCACTGTGATACCTCATCACGAACCATGACTCGTTGTTGCCTCCCAGTCAGGTATTATATGATTCATTGCAGTGCCCTTCCTGTTATACACGCCTGATCCTCTAGCTTCTGCACTAATCTCTTGTGAGGAACTGTGTCGAAGGCCTTCTTGCAGTCCAAAAAAATGCAATCAACCCACTCCTCTCTCTCGTGTCTTCTGTTACTTTGTCATAAAACTCCAGAAGGTTTGTGACACAGGATTTGTCTTCCCTGAATCCGTGCTAGTTGTCGTTTATAATCTTGTTCCGTTCCAGGTGCTCCACCATTCTCCTCCTGATAATCTTCTCCATGACTTTGCATACTATTCACGCCAGTGACACTGATCTATAGTTTAGTGCCTCGTTTCTGTCTCCTTTCTTAAAAATGGGAACTACATTTGCCGACTTCCATACCTCAGGTAGTTGCCCAGTTTGAAGGATGTGTTGAAGATTGTGGTTAGTGGCACACACAGCGTCTCTGCTCCTTCTAAGGACCCAATGGGAGATGTTGTTCAGTTCCATCGCGTTTGAGGTATCAAAGTCACTTAGCAGCTTCTTCACCTCCTCCTCAGTTGGGTGTATGTCATCCTTATATCTCGTGTTGAGCTCCTCACATACCTCTTGATCGTTTCTTGTGAGTTCCCCACCTTCTGTCCTCAGCCTGATCACCTGGTGTTTGACTCTTGTCTTCCTCCTAATGTGGCTATACAGCAGTTTCGGGTCAGACTTGACTTTCGATGCTATGTTGTTTTCTTACTGACGTGTGTATGTGTATGTGTGTGTGTGTGTGTGTGTGTGTGTGTGTGTTAGTTACTATTTTGTCCTAGGCACATGTCGATTAGACACTAGGCCTGTTGTATGTGTGTGTGTGTGTATGTGTGTGTGTGTAACGAAACACTTCGAAATGTTTCGGCCCCGCCGGGAATTGAACCCGGGCCCTCCGTGCGTGAAGCAAGAGCGCTAGCCACCATGCCATCGGGGCGGTAGTGTACTCACCTAGTTGTACTCACCTAGTTGTGGTTGCAGGGTCGATACATAGCTCCTGGCCCCGCCTCTTCACTGGCCGCTACTGGGTCACTCTCCCTGCGCCATGAGCTTTATCATACCTCTTCTTAAAGCTGTGTATGGAACCTGCCTCCACTACATCGCTTCCCAAGCTATTCCACTTCCCGACTACTCTGTGACTGAAGAAATACTTCCTAACATCCCTGTGATTCATCTGAGTCTTCAACTTCCAACTGTGTCCCCTTGTTGCTGTGTCCCATCTTTGGAACATTCTGTCTCTGTCAACCTTGTCAATTCCTCTCAGTATTTTATATGTCGTTATCATGTCCCCCCTATCTCTCCTGTCCTCCAGTGTCGTCAGGTCAGTTTCCCTTAACCTCTCCTCGTAGGACATACCCCTTAGCTCCGGGACTAGTCTTGTTGCAAACCTTTGCACTTTCTCTAGCTTCTTTATGTGTTTGGATAAATGTGGGTTCCAAACTGGTGCTGCATACTCCAGTATGGGCCTAACGTACACAATGTACAGGGTCCTGAACGATTCTTTATTAAGATGTCGGAATGCTGTTCTTAGGTTTGCTAGGCGCCCGTATGCTGCAGCAGTTATTTGGTTGACGTGCGCCTCAGGAGATGTGCATGGTGTTATACTCACCCCAAGATCTTTTTCCTTGATTGAGGTTTGTAGTCTCTGGCCCCCTAGACTGTACTCCGTCTGTGGTCTTCTTTGCCCTTCCCCAATCTTCATGACTTTGCACTTGGTTGGGTTGAACTCCAGGAGCCAATTGCTGGACCAGGCTTGCAGCCTGCCCAGATCCCTTTGTAGTTCTGCCTGGTCCTCTTCCGATTGAATTCTTTCTCATCAACTTCACATCATCTGCAAACAGGGACACTTCGGAGTCTATTCCTTCCGTCATGTCGTTCACAAACACCAGAAACAGCACCGGTCCTAGGACTGACCCCTGTGGAACCCCACTCGTCACCGGCGCCCACTCTGACACCTCGCCACGGACCATGACTCGCTGCTGTCTTCCTGACAGGTATTCCCTGATCCATTGTAGTGTCTTCCCTGTTATCCCTGCCTGGTCCTCCAGCTTCTGCACTAATCTCTTGTGTGGGACTGTGTCAAACGCCTTCTTACAGTCCAAGAATATGCAATCTACCCACCCCTCTCTCTCTTGTCTTACTGCTGTCACCCTGTCATAGAACTCCAGTAGGTTTGTGACACAGGATTTCCCGTCCCTGAAACCGTGTTGGCCGTCGTTGATAAGCTCATTCCTTTCTAGGTGCTCCACCACTCTTCTCCTGATAATCTTCTCCATGACCTTGCATACTATACATGTCAGTGACACTGGTCTGTAGTTTAGTGCTACGTTTCTGTCTCCTTTTTTAAAAAATTGGAACCACATTTGCTGTCTTCCATACCTCTGGTAGTTGCCCTTTTTCGATAGACGTGTTGAAGATTGTTGTTAGGGGTACACATAGCTCCTCTGCTCCCTCTCTCAGGACCCATGGAGAAATGTTGTCCGGCCCCATCGCCTTTGAGGTATCTAGCTCGCTTAGTAGCCTCTTCAGTTCCTCCTAAGTTGTGTGTATCGTGTCCAGCACCTGATGGTGTACCCTACCTCTCCTCCTTTCTGGAGGCCCTTCTATTTCCTCTGTGAACACCTCTTTGAATCTCATGTTGAGCTCCTCACACACTTCGTGGTCATTTCTTGGGACCTCCCCTCCTTCCTTCCTCAGCCTGATCACCTGGTCCTCCTTGACTGTTGTTCTCCTCCTGATGTGGCTGTACAACAGCTTTGGGTCAGATTTTGCTTTCGCTGCTATGTCATTTTCGTATTGTCTTTGGGCTTCCCTTCTTACCTGTGCATATTCATTTCTGGCTCTACGACTGCTCTCCTTATTCTCCTGGGTCCTTTGCCTTCTATACTTCTTCCATTCCCTGGCACACTTTGTTTTGGCTTCCCTGCACCTTTGGGTGAACCATGGGCTCATCCTGGCTTTTTCGCTTTTCCTGTTACCCTTGGGTATAAACCTTCCCTCAGCTTCCGTGCAAATTGTTGTCATATATTCCATCATCTCGTTTACCGACTTCCCTGCCAGCTCTCTGTCCCACTGAACTCCGTGCAGGAAGTTCTTCATGCCCACGTAGTCACCTTTCTTGTAGTTTGGCTTCATTTGTGCAGCCCTTCCTGCTTCCCCCTCCACTTGTAACTCTACCATGTAGTCGAAGCTTAGAACCATATGATCACTGGCCCCAAGGTGGCTTTCATGTGTGATGTCCTCAATGTCTGCGCTACTCAGGGTGAATACTAGGTCTAGTCTCGCTGGTTCGTCCTTCCCTCTCTCTCTGGTATTGTCCCTTACATGTGTGTGTGTGTGTGTGTGTGTGTGTGTAGTGTGTGTGTGTGTGTACGTGTGTGTGTGTGTACGTGTGTGTGTGTGTGTACTCACCTAATTGTGGTTGCAGGGGTCGAGACTCAGCTCCTGGCCCCGCCTCTGCGCTGCCCGCTACTGGGTATCTGCTCTCCCTGCTCCATGAGCTTTATCATAATTCGTCTTAAAACTGTGTATGGGTCCTGCCTCCACTATGTCTTTCTCTAGACTATTCCACTTCCTGACTGTGTGTCTGTGTGTGTGTGTTGTTTGCGTTTGATGTGTTCCTTCCTCGTGATTTTCGTGATAACAGTCTATGTTATCGCTCACTCAGTCTCTCTCTCTCTCTCTCTCTCTCTCTCTCTCTCTCTCTCTCATTAAAATATGAACACAGTGTCATTAAAATTCAGTATTTTTCATATATAACAGTGCACATTAATATAGTTTTACGTTCTTTGCTAAGCCATATTTATTCACCATGAGATTTACACTCCTGGGATTTATACATGCACCAACATTACTACCTGGGATTTACACATGCACCAACATTACTACTTGGGATTTACAAATGCAACAACATTACTACCTGGGATTTACACATATACCAACATTACTACATGGGATTTAAACATATAAACACTACTTACTAGGATTTACACATATACGAACACTAGTTCTTACAGTTTACACATATTCATACACTCAAGCACTATTTCCTACGATTTACACATTTACAAAGTCTACTTTCTGGGATTTACATGTTCACAAATACTTCCTGGAATTTACACGTACACAAACACTACCTTCTGCTGTTCACACAAACAATACTTCACAGGATTTATCCTCATACAAATTCTTTTTTGTGGAATATACACATACAATTTCCTGGGCTTTACGCGTACACTAGCACTTTTCACTGGGGTTGAGACATGTACAAACACTTCTCCCTGGGGTTGAGACATGTACAAACACTTCTCCCTGGGAATGAGACATGTAAAAACACTTCTCCCTGGGGTTGAGACATGCACAGACACTTCTCCATGGGGTTGAGACATGCACAAACACTTCTCTCTGGAGATGAGACATGTACAAACACTTCAACCTTGGGTTGAGACATGCACAAACACTTGTCCTTGGGGTTGAGACATGTACAAACACTTCTCCCTGGGGTTGAGACATAAGAACATAAGAAAAAAGGAACACTGCAGCAGGCCTACTGACCCATGCAAGCCAAGTCCATCACTCCAGGTAGTTGTTGTTGTTGTTGTATGTTCGCCGGTACATCCGGCCCGGATCTTCTCCAAATGGTGACCCGGCATTGGCCCCCTGGGTAGAGGGTGTCGGTCATCTTCTTCTTTCTTCTGTCTTCTTTCTTGGGGGCCCCTGGGTGGGGATTGACATCTTCTTTTATCTTGCTGTGGCTCCCCATGGTGGGGAGTGTCTTCTGACGTCGCATCTTCATCAGCAGATCTTGTACTTCGGACTCTTGTAGTCCCAGCAGACGTGTCTTGACATGGGTGGAAGCTAGCTCCAGGTAGTCAGGTCACTTCCACTTAAGGAATTAGTACGGCATCTGACCTAGTAGCACAAGCTAGTCAGGTCCAACTCACACCCACCCACACCCACTCATGTATTTATCTAACCTATTTTTAAAACTACACATCGTCTTAGCTTCTATGACGGTACTCGGGAGTTTGTTCCACTCATCCACAACTCTATTACCAAACCAGTGCTTTCCTATATCCTTCCTGAATCTGAACTTTTCCAACTTGAAACCATTGCTGCGAGTCCTGTCTTGGCTGGATATTTTCAGCACGCTATTTACATCCCCTTTATTTATTCCTGTTTTCCATTTATACACCTCAATCATATCTCCCCTAATTCTACGCCTTTCTAGAGAGTGCAGATTCAGGGCCCTCAGTCTATCCTCATAGGGAAGATTTCTGATACATGGGATCAACTTTGTCATCCTCCTCTGTACGTTGTCATGTGGAGGGGTAAGGAACGTAGGGGATAATTGGGGAATATGGGAGTAAAGGGAGGGAGTGAGTAGGCAGGAGAGGTGAGGTTGACAGGAGCGGAGGTAATATGAGGTCACTGGTGACTACACCATCACCTCTCATTATCTCTACCACTACTCAGCCTCTCAGTACTTGAAATAAAATAATAAAATAAAGTATAAGAATAAAGAATAATACTAGGGACTATGAATATTACAATTCCACTCAAACACAGTTTATTATTAAGTCCTTGTACCATAATACATTTGGGAACAGGATAATACTATTGGGTTTAGATAAATGGGGATTGTACATATAAGCAGGGAGACAGGGAATACAATTAACTGACGAAACAGAATATAACTTACAATATGGTTCAGAGGACAGTTCACCACAGGAACTCAGTCACACTTCTAGCGACAGGTCCCAAGACCTGCTCCAACAGAACTCTGCCCAGTGTCTCCAACAGTCTCCTCCAGAGACTCTCCAGCAGCTCTTTCCCAGAGCTCTGCACACCGGCAGCCGCTCTGCTAGAATCTCGTGCCCAAAGCTCTGCACACAGGCCAGAGCTCTGCCCGAATGTTCCTCTCTAGTTGCTTCCTCGGCCTTATATGGTCCTCTAAGCATCCCGCCAATGAGGAGTGCACCACGTGCTTTGACCTGACGCCGAAACCTGACGCTAGTCCAAAAGACGAAGACATGAGCCTTAATCCGAGAGGCATGTCTGACAGCTATTTACGAAGGGCAGGTGTGGCTGATTAGGTAGACCTCACAAGCACACTGACTTCATCACAACGTTTTCCAGTGCATTTATATCCATTCTGTAATACGGTGACCAGAACTGTGCAGGATAATCTAAATGAGGCCTAACCAAAGATATATAGAGTTGAAGAACAACCTGAGGACTTCTATTATTTATACTTCTTGATATGAAGCCAAGGATTCTGTTAGCTTTATTGCGAACACTTATGCACTGTTGTCTTGGTTTAGATTACTGCTAATCAGAACTCTTAAATCCTTCTCGCAATCACAAGTATTAAGATCAACATTACTCAGTTTATATGTGGCATGGTTATTGTACTGCCCAACATTTAGAACTTTGCATTTGTCTACATTAAACTTCATGTGCCACTTCTCCGACCACTGCATCAGTCTATTCAAATCATCCTGGAGTGCTCTAATGTCCTCATTAGAATGAATTGGACGGCCTATTTTTTTGTTATCAGCAAATTTGCTTATGTTGCTATTTATTCACTCATCTATGTCGTTTATGTAAATTGTAAACAACAGGGGCCCAAAACTGACCCCTGTGGGACACCGCTTGAGACGTGCCCCAATTCTGATTTCTCCCCATTTATGCAAACTCTCTGCCGCCTATTTGTGAACCATGCCTCTACCCAGGAAAAAAATTCTCCTCCTATTCCGTGTGCCTTAAGTTTCCTCAATAGCCTCTGATGTGGAACTCTATCGAAAGCCTTACTGAAGTCCATATACACAATATCATATTCATTACCATGATCTACCTCCTTAAACACCTTAGTGAAAAAAGTTAGTAAATTCGTAAGACAGGAACGCTCCTTAGTAAAACCGTGTTGAGATTCATTAATCATTTTATGCCTTTCAAGATAGCTACGAATTGCCTCGGCAATTATTGATTCCTTAAATTTACCAACTATGGAGGTAAGGCTTATTGATCTATAGTTCGAAGCTAAGGACCTGTCACCTGCCTTGTAAATAGGTATTACATTTGCCCTTTTCCACTTGTCTGGCACTATGCCAGTTTGTAGTGATATATTGAAAAGATTTGCCAAAGGTTTGCTAAGTTCCCCTTTACATTCCTTTAAAACTCTTGCAAACAGTTCATCAGGGCCTGGGGATTTGTTAGGTTTTAATTTCTCTATTTGTCTGAGGACCATGTCACTAGTTGCCCCAATCGAACATAGTCTATTGTCTTCCTGTTCAACATAATTTATTATTTCTGGAATTCTGCTAGTATCTTCCTGAGTAAAAACTAAGAGGAAGTAAGTATTGAAAATTTCACACATAGCCTTATCACTGTCCGTGATCTGTCCTGAGTTACTCTTAAGTGGGCCTATCTTGTCCCTAATCTTACTTCTGTATACCTGAAAGAACCCTTTTGGGTTAGTCTTCGAATCCCTTGCGACCTTAGCCTCATAATCCCTTTTTGCTTTTCTTATTCCTTTCTTTATTTCTCTCTTTAATTGAAAATATTGATTTCTTATCTGTCCATCCCCTCTTTTGATACGCCTATATATGCCTCTCTTTTGACCAATGAGATGTTTTAATCTATTGTTCATCCATTTAGGATCATTTTTGTTAGATCTAATTTCCCTACTCGGAACAAAAGTTGTCTGGGTAGCTAGAACTACTCTCTGGAAAACGTCATATTGGCAACCAAAACCACCTACATGATCCATAGTCAGGTCATCCCAATTTATCCCACCTAGGTAATTTCTCAGCTCCATGAAATCGGCTAAGCAAAAGTCTGGAACAGGGACATTATTACAGTTACCTGGGTAATTCCATGATATATTGAAACTAAGCCATTTGTGATCGCTTTCCCCAAACTCTTCATTAACCTCAAGATTATTAATTAATGATTCTTTGTTGGCAAGAACCAAATCAAGCAAGTTGCTACATCTAGTTGATTCTGTCACAAACTGTTTTAAAAAACAATCCTGAACCGTATCAAGAAAGTCACTAGACTCAAGATTACATGTCACATTGTTCCAATCAATTTGTCTAAAGTTAAAATCTCCCATTAACACAACATTTTCATATCTAGACGCCTTATGAATTTCGTCCCATAGAAGTTTACTGCACTCCCTATCCAGGCTTGGGGGCCTGTAAATCACACCCAAACAGATTCTGTGTCCGATGTTTCTAATCTTATATCTTGTCTAACACAACAATTTACATTATCTCTGACATACATCGCCACTCCACCCTTCCTGTCTACCCTATCAGTGTGGAATAGCTTATAACCCTGTATGTTGCATTCGGAAGGCATTTTCTTTCAGGTTGAACCAGGTCTCTGTTATAGCAATAATATCTTTATTACCTACACTTGCAAGTAATCTTAGCTCATCTATCATATTTCTTAGACTCCTACTATTTGTATAGTAAACCTTAAGGGAGCTAGTCACTCGTTTCCCTCTACTATCTCTCTTTGTTTGTTGATCAATTGCTTTGCCTTTACTAGCAACTTTATTTTGAATATTGTCTTTTAAACATATCCCTGAGGTATCCTGGTAGTATCTGCTGTTTCCAACCCTAATACTACAGCCTGATTGTTTCCCACAAACACACATACCTCTATAATCTATCAGTTTAAAGTCCTAGACAAGTCTTCAATGACATCTTCAATCGAATCGGCTAATGCAACCACTCCAGCCCCAGATAGATGAACCCCATCCCTTGCATACATATCACGTTTGCCATAGATTTTGTCCCAGTTATCAGTGAATGGAATTGCAAGTTCCTTGCAGTACCTGTCTAGCCAGCAATTTATACCAATTGCTCTAGACATCCATTCATTGCCAACTCCCTTTCTAGGCAAAATGCTACATATGATTGGGATCCCTTCCTTAGACCTAACCACTTCTATGGCTGACCTATACTTATCTAGTAGCTCCTGTCTTCTGCCCTTCCCAATGTCATTTCCACCAGCACTAAGACAGATAATGGGCTTGTTCCCATTACCTGACACAATATTATTCAACCTGATGACTATGTCACCAACACCAGCTCCTGGGAGGCACACCCTCTGTCTGACCTTCCTGTCTCTGTTACAAAAAGCACGGTCCATATATCTTACCTGAGAGTCTCCCACAATCAGAATATTCTTACCTTGATTAGCAGGGAAGTCAGTGGTACCTTTAACCTCACTAACCACTGAAGTACACTCGTCCTGGAGAACAGAAAATCGATTTCCTACCTTCACATCTTCTCTGTTAACCTTCCTTATCTTCCTTCTTCCTGAATTGTGAACCACTTGCCACTTAAAGCGGCTGCCACTCTCACTGTTGGTAACCATTTCCTCCTTACCAGCCCCAACCACCTCACACTCACTCCCAAACCCATCTAGGCGACTGCCACTCTCACTGTTGGTAACCATTTCCTCCTTACCAGCACCAACCATCTCACACTCACTCCCAAACCCTCCTTGGCGAAGCTTCAGCCTCCTATTTTCCTCCTGAAGAAGTAGAACCTCCTTCTTACCCCTGAGATTTTAAAACACTGCAGCGAGACATGTGCTCGGTAAAACCCCACGCTAATTCCCAGACAACTTAGGACATTTATGACCACACGTGACCGCTGACTTCTCCCTGGAGTTGAAACATGTACAAACACTTCTCCCTGGAGTTGAGACATGTACAAACACTTCTCCCTGGGTGTAAATGAATGGTTCAAAGAACCATGGACTGATGAAGCCACTGTGTTGCGAAATGTTTCCTCAATAAAGTTACCCAAGTGTTGCATATGTGTCTAATTTATCAACTTGTCGGTTCTCTGAACCATTCATTTACATCCTTTAATACAGGGAATTCTTCAATTGCCTAGCCCTTGGGCACGACCTACTTCCACACTGGACAAATGTGACACAACCTACGACTGCTGCACCTCTCCTGACTACTGTATATAAGCTTCTCCTTCGCATATATGCTGTATTCTTTTCAAGATTGATGGACTGACTACATCGACTCCAGGCCAAGGGACTGATTACCTCAAACTCCTGATCTTCACGATTCTCCTTTGTATGGACTGATGAAGCCACTGTGTGGCGAAACGTTTCCTCAATAAAGTTACCCAAGTGTTGCATATGTGTCTAATTTATCAACTTCTCCCTGGGGTTGAGAAATGTACAAACACGTCTCCCTAGGGTTGAGACATGTACAAACACTTCTCCCTGGGGTTGAGACATGTACAAACACTTCTCCTTCGGGTTGAGACATGCACAAACACTTCTCGCTGCGGTTGAGACATTTATAAACACTTATCCCTGGGGGTTGAGACATACACAGACACTTCTCCATGGGGTTGAGACATGCACAAAGACTTCTCCCTGGGGTTGAGACATGCATAAACACTTTTCCCTGGAGTTGAGACATGCACAAACACTTCTCCCTGCGGTTGTGACATGCACAAACACTTCTCCCTGCGGTTGTGACATGCATAAACACTTCTCCCTGCGGTTGTGACATGCACAAACACTTCTCCTTGTGGGTGTGACATGCACAAACACTTCTCCTTGTGGTTGTGACATGCACAAACACTTCTCCCTGGGGTTGTGACATGCATAAACACTTCTCCCTGCGGTTGTGACATGCACAAACACTTCTCCCTGCGGTTGTGACATGCACAAACACTTCTCCCTGCGGTTGTGACATGCACAAACACTTCTCCCTGCGGTTGTGACATGCACAAACACTTCTCCCTGCGGTTGTGACATGCACAAACACTTCTCCCTGTGGTTGTGACATGCACAAACACTTCTCCTTGTGGTTGTGGCATGCACAAATACTTCTCCTTGTGGTTGTGACATGCACAAACACTTCTCCTTGGGGTTGAGACATGCACAAACACTTCTCCTTGTGGTTGTGACATGCACAAACACTTCTCCTTGTGGTTGTGACATGCACAAACACTTCTCCTTGTGGTTGTGACATGCACAAACACTTCTCTTTGTGGTTGTGACATGCACAAACACTTCTCCTTGGGGTTGTGACATGCACAAACACTTCTCCTTGTGGTTGAGACATACACAAACACTTCTCCCTGTGGTTGTGATATGCACAAACACTTCTCCTTGTGGTTGTGACATACACAAACACTTCTCCTTGTGGTTGTGACATGCACAAACACTTCTCCTTGTGGTTGTGACATACACAAACACTTCTCCTTGGGGTTGAGACATACACAAACACTTCTCCCTGCGGTTGTGACATGCACAAACACTTATACCTGCGGTTGTGACATGCACAAACACTTCTCCCTGCGGTTGTGACATGCACAAACACTTCTCCTTGTGGTTGTGACATGCACAAATACTTCTCCTTGTGGTTGTGACATGCACAAACACTTCTCCTTGGGGTTGAGACATGCACAAACACTTCTCCTTGTGGTTGTGACATGCACAAACACTTCTCCTTGTGGTTGTGACATGCACAAACACTTCTCCTTGTGGTTGTGACATGCACAAACACTTCTCCTTGTAGTTGTGACATGCACAAACACTTCTCCTTGGGGTTGTGACATGCACAAACACTTCTCCTTGTAGTTGAGACATACACAAACACTTCTCCCTGTGGTTGTGATATGCACAAACACTTCTCCTTGTGGTTGTGACATACACAAACACTTCTCCTTGTGGTTGTGACATGCACAAACACTTCTCCTTGTGGTTGTGACATACACAAACACTTCTCCTTGGGGTTGAGACATACACAAACACTTCTTTCTGCGGTTGTGACATGCACAAACACTTATCCCTGTGGTTGTGACATGCACAAACACTTCTCCCTGCGGTTGTGACATGCACAAACACTTCTCCTTGTGGTTGTGACATGCACAAATACTTCTCCTTGTGGTTGTGACATGCACAAACACTTCTTCTTGGGGTTGAGACATGCACAAACACTTCTCCTTGTGGTTGTGACATGCACAAACACTTCTCCTTGTGGTTGTGACATGCACAAACACTTCTCCTTGTATTTGTGACATGCACAAACACTTCTCCTTGTGGTTGTGACATGCACAAACACTTCTCCTTGGGGTTGTGACATGCACAAACACTTCTCCTTGTGGTTGAGACATACACAAACACTTCTCCCTGTGGTTGTGACATGCACAAACACTTCTCCTTGTGGTTGTGACATACACAAACACTTCTCCTTGTGGTTGTGACATGCACAAACACTTCTCCTTGTGGTTGTGACATACACAAACACTTCTCCTTGTGGTTGAGACATACACAAACACTTCTCCTTGTGGTTGTGACATACACAAACACTTCTCCTTGTGGTTGAGACATACACAAACACTTCTCCTTGTGGTTGTGACATACACAAACACTTCTCCCTGCGGTTGTGACATGCACAAACACTTCTCCCTGCGGTTGTGACATGCACAAACACTTCTCCCTGTGGTTGAGACACACAAACACTACCTCCTGGTATTAACACTTACACAAACTAATTTCTGAGATTTAAACGTACACTAACACCTCTTTATGGGATTAATGCATACAAAAATAATTCCTTTAGAGATTTACACAAACACTATTTCCTGGGATTTACACAAACACTATTTCCTGGGATTTACACACACACTATTTCCTGGGATTTACACAAACACTATTTCCTGGGATTTACACAAACACTATTTCCTGGGATTTACACAAACACTATTTCCTGGGATTTACACAAACACTATTTCCTGGGATTTACACATACTCAAGAATTTAAACAGATAAATAACTAAATGAAAAGAATTGAAACAACTGTGGCTATAACCTCAAGTATTGAAATAAAGAGAAAAAGGGAAAGACAAGTGCAAGTTGTGTTTGCTGAATTTCCTCTCTCTTCCCTCTCGTTCCCCTCTTTCACCCCTCCTTCTCTTTCCTCTGCCCTAATATATCTCCCCTCCTTCAACTCCATACCTCTCATATCCCCTCATTCTGTTTCCTCTCCCTTCGATTCGGCCATTTATATAGTGTTACTCTTGCTGATGGTGTCGTGGTGGTAGGCAGTATGGTGTGGTAGTCGCTGAGTGATATATTTTGGTGGTAGCTGGGTAGCATAATGTGGTGGTAGCTGGGTGATATATTGTGGTGGTAGCTGGGTGATATATTGTGGTGGTAGTTGGGTGGTATTGTGTAGTTCTAGCTACGTAGTATACTGAGGTTGTGGATATGTGGTATGGTGTGGTAGTGGCTAAGCAGTATGGTGTGATAGTACTTAGTTGATATATTATGGTGGTGCCTTGGTGGTATGGTGTAGTAGTGGCTAGGTGATTTGATGTGGTAGTAGCTAGGTGTTATGTTGTGGTGATTGCTAAGAGGTTATGTGGTATGGTGCTGAGGCTAGGTCATGCTATGTGATAGTCTCTAGGTCGTATTGTGTCGTGGTCACCAGATGATATAGTGCGACGTTCAACAGGTTGTATAGTGTGATGTTCCTAAGTAGTATAGTGTAATGTTCCAAGGTGGTATAGTGTGGTGTTCCCAAGGTGTTAAAGTGTGGTCTTCCCTAGGAGGAATAGTATGTTCACTAGGTAGTATAGTGTGATGTTCCTAGGTGGTACAGTGTGGTGTTCACTAGGTGGTATAATGTGATGTTCCTAGGTGGTATAGTGTGATGTTCCTAGGTGGTATAGTGTGATGTTCCTAGGTGGTATATTCTTCAATAGGTGGTATAGTGTGGTGTTCACTCGGTGGTATAGTGTCGGGGTCACTAGGTGATATAGTATGGTGGTCACTAGGTCGTATAGTGTGTTCACTAGGTGGTATAGTGTGGTGGTCACTAGGTGAAACAGTGTGGTCACTAGGTGGTATAGTGTGGTGTTCACTAGGTGGTATAGTGTGTTCACTAGGTGGTATAGTGTGGGGTTTACTAGGTGGAATAGTGTGGTGTTCATTAGGTGGTATAGTGCGGTGGTCACTCGGTGAAATAGTGTGGTCACAAGGTGGTATAGTGTGGTGTTCACTAGGTGGTATAGTGTGTTCACTAGGTGCTATAGTGTGGAGTTCACTAGGTGGTATAGTGTAGTGGTCACTGTAAGGTATAGTGTGGTGGTCAGTAGGTGGTATAGTGTGATTTACTAGGTGGTATAGTGTGTTCACTAGGTGGTAAAGTGCGGTGTTCACTAGGTGGTATAGTGTAGTGGTCACTAGGTGGTATAGTGTTGTGTTCACTATGTGGTATAGTGTGGTGGTAACTAGGTGGTATAGTGAGGTGTTCGCTAGGCGAAAAAGTCTGGTCACTAGGTGGTATATTCTTCACTAGGTGGTATAGTGTGGTGTTCACTAGGTGGTATATTCTTCACAAAGTGGTATAGTGTTGTGGTATAGTGTGTTTACTAGGTTGTATATTCTTCACAAAGTGGTATTGTGTGGTGGTCACTAGGTGGTATAGTGTGGTGGTCACTAGGTGGTATAGTGTGGTGGTCCCTATTGGTATAGTGAGGTGTTCACTAGGTGGTATAGCGTGGTGGTCACTATGTGGAATAGTATGTTCTCTAGGTGGTATAGTGTGGTGGTCACTAGGTGGTATATTGCGGTTTTCACTAGGTGGTATAGTGTGGTGTTTACTAGGTGGTAAAGTGTGGTGGTCTCTAGGTGGTATAGTGTTGTGGTCACTAGGTGGTATAGTGTGGTGGTAACTAGGTGGTATAGTGAGGTGTTCGCTAGGCGAAAAAGTCTGGTCACTAGGTGGTATATTCTTCACTAGGTGGTATAGTGTGGTTTTCACTAGGTGGTATATTCTTCACAGAGTGGTATAGTGTTGTGGTATAGTGTGTTTACTAGGTTGTATATTCTTCACAAAGTGGTATTGTGTGGTGGTCACTAGGTGGTATAGTGTGGTGGTCACTAGGTGGTATAGTGTGGTGGTCACTAGGTGGTATAGTGTGGTGGTCACTAGGTGGTATAGTGTGGTGGTCCCTATTGGTATAGTGAGGTGTTCACTAGGTGGTATAGCGTGGTGGTCACTATGTGGTATAGTGTGGTGGTCACTAGGTGGTATAGTGTGGTGGTCACTAGGTGGAATATTGTGTTCACTAGGTGGTATAGTGTGGTGGTCACTATGTGGCATAGTGTGGTGGTCACTAGGTGGTATAGTGTGGTGGTCACTAGGTGGTATAGTGTGGTGGTCACTAGGTGGTATATTCTTCACAAGGTGGTATAGTGTGGTGGTCACTAGGTGGTATAGCGTGGTCGTCACTATGTGGTATAGTGTTGTGGTCACTAGGTGGTATAGTGTGGTGGTCACTAGGTGGAATATTGTGTTCACTAAGTGGTATAGTGTGGTGTTCAATAGGTGGTGTAGTGTTCACTAGGTGATATAGTGTGGTGGTTACTAGGTGGTATAGTGTGGTGTTAACTCGGTGGTACAGTGTGTTCACTAGGTGGTTTAGTGTAGTGGCCACTAGGTGGTATAGTGTGGTGGTCACTAGGTGGTATAGTGTGATAGTCACTAGGTGAAATAGTGTGGTCACTAGGTGGTATAGTGTAGTGGTCACTAGGTGGTATAGTGTGGTGGTCACTAGGTGGTATAGTGTGGTTGTCACTAGGTTGTATAGTGTGGTGTTAACTCGGTGGTACAGTGTGTTCACTAGGTGGTATAGTGTAGTGGTCACTAGGTGGTATAGTGTTGTGATCACTGGGTGGTACAGTGTGGTGATCACTAGGTGGTATAGTGTGGTGGTTACTATGTGTTACAAAATGACACGATATCTATTAGTAATAGACATCTCCAGTGAACACTGGAAAGGATAGCCCTTCTAGCATCCAGCCTGTTACTGGGCTTTTGTAACAAAGTCAGTATCCTGGTCCAGTTATCTGATATATTCAATAGTCTCCAGGAGGATTACAACTAGTAGGGTACTAACCAAAGCATAAAATTGATTTTCAATTTTATTAACAAAGTTAGTGTCTAGGGTTTCAAAGTAAATAAATGTACATATGATCAGGATGTTCATTAATATTGAGAACCCAGAATGGGCCCCAATGTATATATCTGTTTATATGCGATTGATGTATATTTCCATTTTCTATAATTTTATATTGCTGATATTCTCGATAATAGCTAAATCGTTAATATCGTGCTTTATATTATTATTTGACTTTTATTGGATTTATATTTGACATTATTTGACTTAGGTATGTTCATTAGGTAGGATGTAACATTATATATTATGCTCATGTTTGTAGTAGCTGCCCTGGAGTTGGCAAACTACCGATTATAACACTAGGCTTGTTATACTGCCGGCGTCTAGTTGCTGGGAGGAGTCACGTGATTCCACCTGAGGTGGGTGGCTGCTGCTCCTTCCTCGAGAGCACTACGCAGCTGGACATCGTTGTGTCAACACCTCTCTCCTCTCTCTACTTGTTTTCTCGCCATTTAGACTCTGTGTGGTAGAGTATGTATTCGGTGGTGAGACGAAACATATCTCAGGACTCTGTGTAACTCTGTTCACAGAGGATAGACTAGACAGTGATTTTCGACGTTTTTCTGGGTTGTGTGTGACATTGACACTCTGAGACAACTCAGGTCTCTAGCTACAGCTCCTGACCTAATTCGATAAGGCATCTGTGCACCGCCACAGTTTGGGATATTTTATGCTGAACCTAGCTTCAGTAGAAAGGGAGTTTTGTGACTGTTTTGGAGGATCTATTGATGGTCCCCAGTTAGGGTCGATTTTCTATCTCCTTATTCCTGACGCTGTGTTGTTGCTGCTTGTTATTTTGCTGTTCTGCGAATTGGTCATTTTACTGGGGACCATCAATAGATCCTCCAAAACAGTCACAAAACTCCCTTTCTACTGAAGCTAGGTTCAGCATAAACAATCCCAAACTGTGACGGTGCACAGATACCTTATCGAATTAGGTCAGGAGCTGTAGCTAGAGACCTGAGTTATGTCAGGGTGTCAATGTGACACACAACCCAGAAAAACGTCGAAAATCACTGTCTAGTTTATCCTCTGTGAACAGAGTTACACAGAGTCCTTAGAAGTATGTTTCGTCTCACCACCGAATATATACTCTACCCAAACAGAGTCTAAATGGAGAGAAAACAAGCAGAGACAGGAGCGAAGTGTTGACTCAACGATGTCCAGCTGCGTAGTGCTCTGGAGTAAGGAGAAGCAGCCACCCACCTCAGGTGGAATCACGTGACTCCTTCCCGCAACTAGACGCCGGCAACATAACAAGCAAAATGTCATAAGCGGTAGTTTGCCAACTCCAAGGCAGCTACTACAAACATAAGCACAATTTATAATGTTACATCCTACCAATTACAAAAGCTAAGTCAAATAATGTCAAATATATGTAAAATAATAATATAAAGCACAATATTAACGATTTAGCTATTATCGAGAATATCAGCAATAATTATAAGAAGGAAATAATAAATTCATATAAATATACATATATACATTGGGGCCCATTCTTGGGTCGCAGTACTACGTAGTATAGTGTGGTGGTCACTAGGTGGTATAGTGTGGTGTTCACTAGGTGGTATAGTGTGTTTACTAGGTGGTATAGTGTGGGGTTCACTAGGTGGTATAGTGTGGTGGTCACTAGGCGGAATAGTGTGGTGGTCACTATGAGGTATAGGGTGGTGGTCAGTAGGTGGTATAGTGTGGTGTTTATTAGGTGGTATAGTGTGTTCACTAGATGGTATAGTGTGTTCACTAGGTGGTATAGTGTGGTAGTCACTAGGTGGTATAGTGTGGTGTTCATAAGGTGGAATAGTATGTTCCCTAGGTGGTATAGTGTGGTGGTCACTAGGTGGTATATTGCGGTGTTCACTACGTGGTATAGAGTGGTGTTCACTAGGTGGTAAAGTGTGGTGGTCTCTAGGTGGTATGGTGTGGTGGTCACTAGATGGAATAGTGTGGTGGTAACTAGGTGGTATAGTGAGGTGTTCGCTAGGCGAAATAGTCTGGTCAGTAGGTGGTATAGTGTGTTACTAGGTGGTATATTCTTCACAAAGTGGTATAGTGTGGTGTTACTAGGTGAAATAGTGTGTTCACTAGGTGGTATATTGTGGTGGTTACTAGGTGGTATAGTATGGTGTTAACTAAGTTGTATAGTGTGTTCACTAGGTTGTCTAGTGTGGTGGTTACTAGGTGGTATTGTTTGGTGTTAGATCGGTGGTACAGTGTGTGCACTACGTGGTTTAGTATAGTGGTCACTAGATGGTATAGTGTGGTGTTAACTAGGTGGTATAGTGTGGTGGTCACTAGGTGGTATAGTGTGGTGTTCACTAGGTGGTATAGTGTGGTGTTCCCTAGATGGTATAGTGTGGTGTTCACAAGGTGGTATAGTGTGGTGTTCACTAGGTGGTATAGTGTTATGTTCACTAGGTGGTATAGTGTTATGTTCACTAGGTGGTATAGAGTAGTGGTAGATAGGTGGTATAGTGTGGTGGTCACAAGGTGGTATAGTGTGGTGGTCACAAGGTGGTATAGTGTGGTGGTAGCTAGGTGGTATAGTGTGGTGGCTACAATGTGGTATAGTTTGGTGGTAACTAGGTGATATAGTGTGGTGGTCACAAGGTGGTATAGAGTGGTGGTCACAAGGTGGTATAGTGAGGTGGTAACTAGGTGGTATAGTGTGGTGGTCACAAGGTGGTATAGTGTGGTGTTCCCAAGATGGTATAGTGTGGTGTTCACAAGGTGGTATAGTGTGGTGTTCACTAGGTGGTATAGTGTTATGTTCACTAGGTGGTATAGAGTGGTGGTAGCTAGGTGGTATAGTGTGGTGGTCACAAGGTGGTATAGTGTGGTGGTCACAAGGTGGTATAGTGTGGTGGTAGCTAGGTGGTATAGTGTGGTGGCCACAATGTGGTATAGTTTGGTGGTAACTAGGTGATATAGTGTGGTGGTCACAAGGTGGTATAGAGTGGTGGTCACAAGGTGGTATAGTGAGGTGGTAACTAGGTTGTATAGTGTGGTGGTCACAAGGTGGTATAGAGTGGTGGTCACTAGGTGGTATAGTGTGGTGTTCACTAGGTGGTATATTGTGGTGTTCACTAGGTGGTATAGTGTTATGTTCACTAAGTGGTATAGAGTGGTGGTAGCTAGGTGGTATAGTGTGGTGGTCACAAGGTGGTATAGTCTGGTGGTCACAAGGTGGTATAGTGTGGTGGTAGCTAGGTGGTATAGTGTGGTGGTCACAAGGTGGTATAGTGTGGTGGTCACAAGGTGGTATAGTGTGGTGGTAGCTAGGTGGTATAGTGTGGTGGCCACAATGTGGTATAGTTTGGTGGTAACTATGTGATATAGTGTGGTGGTCACAAGGTGGTATAGAGTGGTGGTCACAAGGTGGTATAGTGTGGTGTTAGCTAAGTGGTATAGTGTGTTCACTAGGTTGTATAGTGTGGTTGGTACTAGGTGGTATTGTTTGGTGTTAGCTCGGTGGTACAGTGTGTTCACTACGTGGTATAGTGTAGTGGTCACTAGATGGTATAGTGTGGTGTTAACTAAGTGGTATAGTGTGGTGGTCACTAGGTGGTATAGTGTGGTGGTCACTAGGTGGAATATTGTGTTCACTAAGTGGTATAGTGTGGTGTTCAATAGGTGGTGTAGTGTTCACTAGGTGATATAGTGTGGTGGTTACTAGGTGGTATAGTGTGGTGTTAACTCGGTGGTACAGTGTGTTCACTAGGTGGTTTAGTGTAGTAGCCACTAGGTGGTATAGTGTGGTGGTCACTAGGTGGTATAGTGTGATAGTCACTAGGTGAAATAGTGTGGTCACTAGGTGGTATAGTGTGGTGGTCACTAGGTGGTATAGTGTGGTGGTCACTAGGTGGTATAGTGTGGTGGTCACTAGGTGGTATAGTGTGGTTGTCACTAGGTTGTATAATGTGGTGTTAACTCGGTGGTACAGTGTGTTCACTAAGTGGTATAGTGTAGTGGTCACTAGGTGGTATAGTATTGTGGTCACTGGGTGGTATAGTGTGGTGATCACTAGCTGGTATAGTGTGGTGGTTACTATGTGTTACAAAATGACACGATATCTATTAGTAATAGACATCTCCAGTGAACACTGGAAAGGATAGCCCTTCTAGCATCCAGCCTGTTACTTGGCTTTTGTAACAAAGTCAGTATCCTGGTCCAGTTATCTGATATATTCAATAGTCTCCAGGAGGATTACAACTAGTAGGGTACTAACCAAAGCATAAAATTGATTTTCAATTTTATTAACAAAGTTAGTGTCTAGGGTTTCAAAGTAAATAAATGTACATATGATCAGGATGTTCATTAATATTGAGAACCCAGAATGGGCCCCAATGTATATATCTGTTTATATGCGATTGATGTATATTTCCATTTTCTATAATTTTATATTGCTGATATTCTCGATAATAGCTAAATCGTTAATATCGTGCTTTATATTATTATTTGACTTTTATTGGATTTATATTTGACATTATTTGACTTAGCTATGTTCATTAGGTAGGATGTAACATTATATATTATGCTCATGTTTGTAGTAGCTGCCCTGGAGTTGGCAAACTACCGATTATAACACTAGGCTTGTTATACTGCCGGCGTCTAGTTGCTGGGAGGAGTCACGTGATTCCCCCTGAGGTGGGTGGCTGCTGCTCCTTCCTCGAGAGCACTACGCAGCTGGACATCGTTGTGTCAACACCTCTCTCCTCTCTCTACTTGTTTTCTCGCCATTTAGACTCTGTGTGGTAGAGTATGTATTCGGTGGTGAGACGAAACATACTTCTCAGGACTCTGTGTAACTCTGTTCACAGAGGATAGACTAGACAGTGATTTTCGACGTTTTTCTGGGTTGTGTGTGACATTGACACTCTGAGACAACTCAGGTCTCTAGCTACAGCTCCTGACCTAATTCGATAAGGCATCTGTGCACCGCCACAGTTTGGGATATTTTATGCTGAACCTAGCTTCAGTAGAAAGGGAGTTTTGTGACTGTTTTGGAGGATCTATTGATGGTCCTCAGTTAGGGTCGATTTTCTATCTCCTTGTTCCTGACGCTGTGTTGCTGCTGCTTGTTATTTTGCTGTTCTGCGAATTGGTCATTTTACTGGGGACCATCAATAGATCCTCCAAAACAGTCACAAAACTCCCTTTCTACTGAAGCTAGGTTCAGCATAAACAATCCCAAACTGTGATGGTGCACAGATACCTTATCGAATTAGGTCAGGAGCTGTAGCTAGAGACCTGAGTTATGTCAGGGTGTCAATGTGACACACAACCCAGAAAAACGTCGAAAATCACTGTCTAGTTTATCCTCTGTGAACAGAGTTACACAGAGTCCTTAGAAGTATGTTTCGTCTCACCACCGAATATATACTCTACCCAAACAGAGTCTAAATGGAGAGAAAACAAGCAGAGACAGGAGCGAAGTGTTGACTCAACGATGTCCAGCTGCGTAGTGCTCTGGAGTAAGGAGAAGCAGCCACCCACCTCAGGTGGAATCACGTGACTCCTTCCCGCAACTAGACGCCGGCAACATAACAAGCAAAATGTCATAAGCGGTAGTTTGCCAACTCCAAGGCAGCTACTACAAACATAAGCACAATTTATAATGTTACATCCTACCAATTACAAAAGCTAAGTCAAATAATGTCAAATATATGTAAAATAATAATATAAAGCACAATATTAACGATTTAGCTATTATCGAGAATATCAGCAATAATTATAAGAAGGAAATAATAAATTCATATAAATATACATATATACATTGGGGCCCATTCTTGGGTCGCAGTACTACGTAGTATAGTGTGGTGGTCACTAGGTGGTATAGTGTGGTGTTCACTAGGTGGTATAGTGTGTTTACTAGGTGGTATAGTGTGGGGTTCACTAGGTGGTATAGTGTGGTGGTCACTAGGCGGAATAGTGTGGTGGTCACTATGAGGTATAGGGTGGTGGTCAGTAGGTGGTATAGTGTGGTGTTTATTAGGTGGTATAGTGTGTTCACTAGATGGTATAGTGTGTTCACTAGGTGGTATAGTGTGGTAGTCACTAGGTGTTATAGTGTGGTGTTCATAAGGTGGAATAGTATGTTCCCTAGGTGTTATAGTGTGGTGGTCACTAGGTGGTATATTGCGGTGTTCACTACGTGGTATAGAGTGGTGTTCACTAGGTGGTAAAGTGTGGTGGTCTCTAGGTGGTATGGTGTGGTGGTCACTAGATGGAATAGTGTGGTGGTAACTAGGTGGTATAGTGAGGTGTTCGCTAGGCGAAATAGTCTGGTCACTAGGTGGTATAGTGTGTTACTAGGTGGTATATTCTTCACAAAGTGGTATAGTGTGGTGTTACTAGGTGAAATAGTGTGTTCACTAGGTGGTATATTGTGGTGGTTACTAGGTGGTATAGTATGGTGTTAACTAAGTTGTATAGTGTGTTCACTAGGTTGTCTAGTGTGGTGGTTACTAGGTGGTATTGTTTGGTGTTAGATCGGTGGTACAGTGTGTGCACTACGTGGTTTACTATAGTGGTCACTAGATGGTATAGTGTGGTGTTAACTAGGTGGTATAGTGTGGTGGTCACTAGGTGGTATAGTGTGGTGGTCACTAGGTGGTATAGTGTGGTGTTCACTAGGTGGTATAGTGTGGTGTTCCCTAGATGGTATAGTGTGGTGTTCACAAGGTGGTATAGTGTGGTGTTCACTAGGTGGTATAGTGTTATGTTCACTAGGTGGTATAGAGTGGTGGTAGCTAGGTGGTATAGTGTGGTGGTCACAAGGTGGTATAGTGTGGTGGTCACAAGGTGGTATAGTGTGGTGGTTGCTAGGTGGTATAGTGTGGTGGCCACAATGGGGTATAGTTTGGTGGTAACTAGGTGATATAGTGTGGTGGTCACAAGGTGGTATAGAGTGGTGGTCACAAGGTGGTATAGTGAGGTGGTAACTAGGTTGTATAGAGTGGTGGTCAAGAGGTGGTATAGAGTGGTGGTCACTAGGTGGTATAGTGTGGTGTTCACTAGGTGGTATATTGTGGTGTTCACTAGGTGGTATAGTGTTATGTTCACTAGGTGGTATAGAGTGGTGGTAGCTAGGTGGTATAGTGTGGTGGTCACAAGGTGGTATAGTGTGGTGGTCACAAGGTGGTATAGTGTGGTGGTAGCTAGGTGGTATAGTGTGGTGGTCACAAGGTGGTATAGTGTGGTGGTCACAAGGTGGTATAGTGTGGTGGTAGCTAGGTGGTATAGTGTGGTGGCCACAATGTGGTATAGTTTGGTGGTAACTAGGTGATATAGTGTGGTGGTCACAAGGTGGTATAGAGTGGTGGTCACAAGGTGGTATAGTGTGGTGTTAACTAAGTGGTATAGTGTGTTCACTAGATTGTATAGTGTGGTTGGTACTAGGTGGTATTGTTTGGTGTTAGCTCGGTGGTACAGTGTGTTCACTACGTGGTATAGTGTAGTGGTCACTAGATGGTATAGTGTGGTGTTAACTAAGTGGTATAGTGTGGTGGTCACTAGGTGGTATAGTGTGGTGGTCACTAGGTGGTATAGTGGGGTGTTCACTAGGTGGTATAGTGTGGTGTTCACTAGGTGGTATAGTGTGGTGTTCACTAGGTAGTTTAGTGTGGTGTTCACTAGGTGGTATAGTGTTATGTTCACTAGGTAGTATAGAGTTGTGGTAGCTAGGTGGTATAGTGTGGTGTTCACTAGTGGTATAGTGTAGTGGTTACTGGGTGGTACAGTGTGGTGGTCAGTAGGTGGTATAGTGTGGTGGGAACTAGGTAGTATAGTGTGGTGGTCACAAGGTGGTATAGTGTGGTGGTCACTAGGTGGTATAGTGTATTGGTCACTGGGTGGTATAGTGTGGTGGTCACTGGGTGGCATAGTGTGGTGATCACTGGGTATTATAGTGAGGTGATCACTGGGTGGAATAGTGTGGTGGTCACTTGGTGGTATAGTGTGGTGGTCACTAGGTGGTATAGTGTTGTGGTTATTAGGTGGTATAGTGTATTGGTCACTGGGTGGTATAGTGTGGTGGTCACTGGGTGGCATAGTGTGGTGATCACTGGGTATTATAGTGAGGTGATCACTGGGTGGTATAGTGTGGTGGTCACTGGGTGGTATAGTGTGGTGGTCACTGGGTGGCATAGTGTGGTGGTCACTGTGTGGTATAGTGTGGTGGTCACTGGGTGGTATAGTGTGGTGGTCACTGTGTGGCATAGTGTGGTGGTCACTGTGTGGCATAGTGTGGTGGTCACTGAATGGTATAGTGTGGTGGTCACTGGGTGGTATAGTGTGGTGGTCACTGTGTGGCATAGTGTGGTGGTCACTGGGTGGTATATTGTTGTGGTCACTGGGTGTCATAGTGTGGTGGTCACTGGGTGGTATAATGTGGTGGTCACTGGGTGGTATAGTGTGGTGGTCACTGGGTGGTATAGTGTGGTGGTCACTGGGAGGTATAGTGTGGTGGTCACTGGGTGGTATAGTGTTGTGGTCACTGGGTGGTATAGTGTGGTGGTCACTGGGTGGTATAGTGTGGTGGTCACTGGGTGGCATAGTGTGGTGGTCACTGGGTGGTATAATGTGGTGGTCACTGTGTGGCATAGTGTGGTGGTCACTGGGTGGTATAGTGTGGTGGTCAATGGGTGGTATAGTGTTGTGGTCACTGGGTGGTATAGTGTGGTGGTCACTTGGTGGTATAGTGTGGTGGTCACTGGGTGGCATAGTGTGGTGGTCACTGGGTGGTATAATGTGGTGGTCACTGTGTGGCATAGTGTGGTGGTCACTGGGTGGTATAGTGTGGTGGTCACTGTATGGCATAGTGTGGTGATCACTGTGTGGCATAGTGTGGTGGTCACTGTGTGAAATAGTGTTGTGGTCACTGTGTGAAATAGTGTTGTGGTCACTGGGTGGTATAGTGTTGTGGTCACTGGGTGGCATAGTGTGGTGGTCACTGGGTGGTATAGTGTGGTGGTCACTGTGTGGCATAGTGTGGTGGTCACTGGGTGGTGTAATGTGGTGGTCACTGTGTGGCATAGTGTGGTGGTCACTGTGTGGTATAGTGTGGTGGTCACTGGGTGGTATAGTGTTGTGGTCACTGGGTGGTATAGTGTGGTGGTCACTGGGTGGTATAGTGTGGTGGTCACTGGGTGGCATAGTGTGGTGGTCACTGGGTGGTATAATGTGGTGGTCACTGTGTGGCATAGTGTGGTGGTCACTGGGTGGCATAGTGTGGTGGTCACTGGGTGGTATAATGTGGTGGTCACTGTGTGGCATAGTGTGGTGGTCACTGGGTGGTATAGTGTGGTGGTGACTGGGTGGTATAGTGTGGTGGTCACTGTGTGATATGCACTCTGGTCTTCCATTCTCCTTATTCTCTGAGAATGTTTGTATGTGCCTGTCAGTCTGGCCACTGCATGTTTACTTGTCTGGATGACCGTCTCTCTCTCTCTATCTATCTATCTATCTATCTTTTTTTCTCTTTCTTTCTCTCCTTTTCTCTGTCTTTACACAGGGTTTAACAAGGTTAGGTTAGGGGTTACCCATATCAGCTCATTTCAAAGGCTTGTTACTGTTATTTGACATAAAAATAGAATCAGGACGAAGTTTGAGCTATCTGGTGGCCAGCGATTGCTATTGGTCGACTGACTTTATTTCGTTGCTGACGTTATGCTGTACGAACCTGTTTCAGACACGAGTCATTCTAGAAATAAATGATCTCAGATGTAGCGATGTTTTGGAGAAGAGTACGTCAGAGTGTAGTTGCTGGTTACTGCCCGTCTTGTTGTCTAGAAGCTCACTTCTCGCTGTCCTCAATGTACAGCCATGTGCGGTATCTTGACAATATTAGTCTCTCTCTCTCTCTCTCTCTCTCTCTCTCTCTCTCTCTCTCTCTCTCTCTCTCTCTCTCTCTCTCTCTCTCTCTCTCTCTCTCTCTCTTTACACAGGGTTTGACAAGGTTAGGTTAAGGAATCTTATCTTTATTGACAAGCTAAGAGCTCTTACCTACATCAGCTCATTTAAAATCTCTCTCCCTCACTCTCCCTCTCCCTTTATACATTCAGCATTTATCCCCTCTCCCTTTATACGTTCTCCTCTTATCCCCTCTCCCTTTATACGTTCTCCCTTCATCCCTTTTTCCTTTATACGATTTTCCTTTATCCCTCTCCCTCTATACGTTCCTTCTTTATCCCTTCTTCCTTTATACGTTTTCCCATTATCCCTCTCCCTCAATACGTTCTCCCTTTACCCCTCTCTCCCTCTTCTTCAACAAGTTATGGCCGCTGTCACCCACATTGCGACTCCTGACAGGGCAATTTACAAAGTGGGTTAACAATGTCGACCCTTAGCTTACGACTCGTTTTCTTTCAAACAGAAGAAAGGAGGAAGTAAAATCGCAACACTATGTGTCTATAAATGAATAACGTAGGGACAATACTAAGAGAATAAACAGTGGATATGTAAATACGTAGATAATGAAATGCAAGAAACACAGAATAAATTTGCACAAATGACAAAGGGAATGCATACTTGATAAAATAAATTAGATGTATCCAACACTACGCAAAGAGCTAAAAAGAAGTACAGTTCTGTCTCTATATATGTATGTGTATATATATATATATATATATATATATATATATATATATATATATAATATATATATATATATATATATATATATATGTCGTGCCGATTAGGTAAAACTTGCGATTTTGGCTTAAATAGCAACGGTCACCTTGCCATATAAGACAAGTGAAAATTTGTGTATGCAATAATTTCGCCAAAATCATTCTGAACATAACGAAAAAAATATATTTCATTGTGTTTGTTTATTATTAAATTAATGTTAACGTATCTAAAATATATTTAGTTGGGTTAGGCTAAATTAAATTGCGCTTGTTGTAATAAGGTTAGGTAGGTTTTCAAAGTTTCTCTTGGTACAAAATTATAAATTTTTACATTAACATAAATGAAAAAAATATATCTTTAAACGTATAAGAGAAAATTTTAGAAAGGACTTAATTTTAAATGAGTTCTTGCTAATTCACCAGTTTTACCTAATTGGCACGACATATATATATATATATACTATATATATATATATATATATATATATATATATATATATATATATATATATATATATATATATATATATATATATATATATATATATATATATATATATATATATATATATATATATAGAGGGTGTTCCTAGACCGATACTGAACAAAAACAGAATGACAGAAGCTGAGAGAGAGGACACAAAAGCGAAAGGGACTGGGAACAGTGACAATTACAGAATCAGCAGAGGACAACCAGAGCAGGGCAGAGCAACAAGAGCAAGCACATACAGAACCATCCCCAGAACCCCACAACCAAACATGCTATCCCTACACTAACCACAATCCACACTAACAGCATCCACCCCACACTACACGGAAGATTCCCTCAGTACACTGCCAGGTCTCCCACCCTCACAGGCACCCCAAAACACAGTGTTGGAAAGGAAACTGAAGGTATGGTACACCAACACTGATGGAATAACGAATAAGTAGAAGGAGGTGCACAAAAGAGTCAAAGAAGCATCACCAGACATCATAGCACACACAGAAACCAAGCTCACAGGAATGATAACACATGCCACCTTTCCAATGGGATATCAGATCCTGAGGAAAGACAGAGGGGGTGGAGGAGTGGCAGTGCTAATGAAAAACCGATGGGATTTTGATGAGCTGGAGAGAGGAGACAGAGGAGAAGCAAGAGATTACAGTCCATGACACTGGTCTATAGTTTAGTGCCTCGTTTCTGTCTCCTTTCTTAAAAATGGTGACTACATTTGCTCTATTACTCTCATCATACTCTTGCAAAGGCAAGAATATGATGAGAGTAATAGAGCGATGGTTTATTCACTGGCTGAAGTGGCCAGAAGGGCTCATGCGAGCATTGAAAGCTGCTGATTATGGGTGACTTCAACCACAAAGAAATTGATTAGGAGAACCTGGAGCCACATGGGGGTCCAGAAACGTGGAGGGCTAAGATGATGGAGGTGGTTCTGGAAAACCTCATGTACCAACATGTAAGGGACACTACCAGAGAGAGAGGAGAGGATGAACCAGCGAGACTGGACCTAGTATTCAAGTTGAGTAGTGCATATATTGAGAAAATCACATATGAAAGACCCCTTGGGGCTAGTGGTCACGAGGTTCTGAGTTTAAAATACATAGTACAGTTACAAACTACAAGAAAGGGGGCTACGGAAGCATGAAGAATTTCCTGCACGGGGTTTAGTAGGAGAAAGAACCGGCAGGGAAGTCAGTAAACGAGATGATGGAATATGTGACAACAATATGCAAGGAAGCTGAGGAAAGGTTTGTACCCAAGGGAAACAGAAATAACGAAAAAGCCAGGATAAGCCCGTGGTTTTCCCAAAGGTGTAGGGGGCCAAAACCAAGTGTGCTGGAGAATGGAAGAAGTATAGAAGACAAAGGAGCCAGGAGAAAAAGGAGAGCAGTCTTAGAGCCAGAAATTAATGTCCACAGGTAAGACAGGAGGCCCAAAGACAATACGAGAATGACGTAGCAGTGAAAGTCAAATCTGACCCAAAGCTGTTGAACAGCCACATAGGGAAGAAAACAACAGTCAAGGACGAGGTAATCAGGCTGAGGAAGGAAGGAGGGTAGGTCACAAGAAACTACAGCGAGGTATTCGAGGAGCTCAACATGAGATTCAAAGAAGCGTTCACAGAGACAGAAGGGACTCTAGAAAGGCGGAGAGGTGGGGTGCACCATCAAGTGCTGGATACAATACATACAACAGTAGGAAGAAGTGAAGAGGTTGCTAGATACCTTAACGGTGATGGCGCCGGATAACATCTTTCCATGGGTTCTGAGAGAGGGAGCAGAGGTGCTATGTGTACCACTAACAACAATCTTCAACACATCTATCAAAACAGAGCGACTGCTTGAGGTATGGAAGACAGCAAATGTAGTCCCATTTTTTAAAAAAGGAGAGAGATACGAAGCATTAAACTACAGACCAGTGTCACTGACATGTATAGTATGCAAGGTCATGGAGAAGATTATCAGGAGAAGAATGGTAGAGCACCTAGAAAGGAATGAGCTTATAAACGACAGCCAGCACGGTTTCAGGGACGGGAAATCCTGTGTCACAAACCTACTGGAGTTCTATGACAGGGTGACAACAGTCAGACAAAAGAGAGAGGGGTGGGTAGATTGCATTTTCTTGGATTGTAAGAAGGCGTTTCACACAGTCCCACACAAGAGATTAGTGCAAAAGCTGGAGGACCAGGCAGGGATAACAGGGAAGGCACTACAACGGATCAGAGAATGCCTGTCAGGAAGACAGCAGCGAGTCATGGTACGTGGCGAGGTGTCAAAATGGGCGCCTGTGACGAGCGGGGTTCCTCAGGAGACAGTCCTAGGACCAGTGCTGTTTCTGGTATTTGTGAACGACATGACGGAAGGAATAGACTCCGAAGTGTCCCTTTTTGCAGATGATGTGAAGTTGATGAGAAGAATTCAATCGGACGAGGACCAGAGAGAACTACAAAGGGATCTGGACAGGCTGCAAGCCTGGTCCAGCAGCTGGCTCCTGGAGTTCAACCCCACCAAGTGCAAAGTCATGAAGATTGGGAAAGGGCAAAGAAGACCTCAGACGGAGTACAGTCTGTGGGAAGGGCAGAGTCTACAAACCTCTCTCAAGGAAAATAATCTTGGGGTGAGTATAACACCAGGCACATTTCCTGAGGCGCACTTCAATCAAATAACTGCTGCAGCATACGGGCGCCTAACAAACTTAAGAACAGCATTGCGACATCTTAATAAGGAATCGTTCAGGACCCTGTACACTGTGTACATTAGGCAAATATTGGAGTATGCAGAACCAGTTTGGAACCCACTTCGAGGCAAGCATGTACGGAAATTAGAGAAAGCGCAAAGGTTTGCAGCAAGACTAGTCCCAGCGCTAAAGGGTATGTCCTACGAGGAGATGTTAAGGAAAATCGACTTGACGACATGGAAGACGGGAGAGATAGGGGGTATATGATAACGACATGTAAAATACTGAAAGGAATCGACAAGGTGGACAGAGACAGGATGTTCCAGAGATGGGACACAACAACAAGGGGTCACAGTTGGAAGTTTTAAACTCAGATGAATCACAGGAATGTTAGGAAGTATTTCTTCAGTCACAGAGTTGTCAGGAAGTGGAATAATCTGGGAAGTGATGAACTGGAGGCAGGATCCATACATAGCTTTAAGAAGAGGTATTATAAAGCTCATGGAGCGGGAAGAGTGACCCAGTAGCGGCCAGTGTAGAGGCGGGGCCAGGAGCTGTGAATCGACCCCTGCAACCACAACTAGGTGAGCACACACACCTTTCTTCCTGCTCTCGTCTTTGTTATTAGAAGCTTTTTATTTTATATAATTTTTTATGAAACATTTCCGCGTCTTGGTCCCAAGTAATTGGATCATTCTTCTTTATCCTCTCACATTTTCTCTCTATCCCTCTATCTCCCTTTATATATCTACATCACTCTCTCACTTTCTCCTCTTCATCCATGATAGGAGTATCGGGTTCTCTACCTTCGTTATCTCCCCCATTCTTATGACGAGAAAATCATTTCCTTTCCTTTCGTAAAGTTTGTGGCCCTCTGTCATTGCCCTCTTCCCTCTTCCCATGCCCTCTCCCTTCTGTTATGATCGTTTTTGTCTCTCTCTCCCCTTTCTCTCTCCCTGCTTCCTTAATGAGCTCTCTGGCGTCCTGGCATAAAGTCCACTATTATTTCCGTCCGCCCTCTCTTTATTTTGAAATTTTGAAATTAAACATTCTTCATTTTCTCTCCTTACACTTTCAGTGTCAGTTATAAATTACAAGTACATGTAAACAATTGCAACAGCTACACACATTTTGCAATATATTCTCAGGTCTGAAAAGATTTGTCACCTATTCTTCCTTTTCTGTAAACACGTAGCGTATATATAAATATTCATATATATATATATGTCGTGCCGATTAGGTAAAACTTGCGATTTTGGCTTAAATAGCAACGCTTTTCTTGCCATATAAGACAAGCGAAAATTTGTGTATGCAATAATTTCGCAAAAATCATTCTGAACCTAACGAAAAATATATATTTCATTGTGTTTGTTTATTATTAAATTATTGTAAAAGTATCTAAAATATATTTAGTTGGGTTAGGCTAAATTAAATTGCGCTTGTTATAATAAGGTTAGGTAGGTTTTCAAAGTTTCTCTTGGTACAAAATTATAAATTTTTACATTAACATAAATGAAAAAAATATATCTTTAAACGTATAAGAATTTTTTTTAGAAAGGACTTAATTTTAAATGAGTTCTTGCTAATTGGCCAGTTTTACCTAATCGGCACGACATATATATATATATATATATATATATATATATATATATATATATATATATATATATATATATATATATATATATATATATATATATATATATATATATATATATATATATATATATATATATTTTTTTATTAACACATCGGCCGATTCCCACCAAGGCAGGGAGGCCCAAAAAAGAAAAACTTTCATCATCATTCACTCCATCACTGTCTTGCCAGAGGGGTGCTTTACACTACAGTTATAAAACTGCAACATTAACACCCCTCCTTCAGAGTGCCGGCACTGTACTTCCCATCTCCAGAACTCAAGTCCGGCCTGCCGGTTTCCCCGAATCCCTTCATAAATGTTACTTTGCTCACACTCCAACAGCACGTCAAGTATTAAAAACCATATGCCTCCATTCACTCCTATCAAATACGCTCACACATGCTTGCTGGAAGTCCAAGCCCCTCGCACACAAAACTTCCTTTACCCCTCCCTCCAACCTTTCCTAGGCCGACCCCTACCCCGCCTTCCCTCCACTACAGATTTATACACTCTCGAAGTCACTCTGTCTCGTTCCATTCTCTCTACATGTCCAAACCACCTCAACAACCCCTCCTCAGCTCTCTGGACAATCGTTTTGGTAATCCCGCACCTCCTCCTAATTTCCAAACTCCGAATTCTCTGCATTATATTCACACCACACATTGACCTCAGACATGACATCTCCACTGCCTCCAGCCTTCTCCTCGTTGCAACATTCATCACCCATGCTTCACACCCATATAAGAGCGTTGGTATAACTATACTCTCATACATTCCCTCTTTACTTCCATGGACAAGGTTCTTTGTCTCCACAGACTCCGAAGTGCTCCACTCACCCTTTTCCCCTCATCAATTCTATGATTCACCTCATCCTTCATAGACCCATCTGCTGACATGTCCACTCCCAAATATCTGAATACATTCACCTCCTCCATACTCTCTCCCTCCAATCTGATATCCAATCTTTCGTCACCTATTCTTTTTGTTATCCTCATCACCTTACTCTTTCCTATATTCACTTTCAATTTTCTTCTTTTACACACCCTACCAAATTCATCCACCAACCTCTGCAACTTCTCTTCAGAATCTCCCAAAAGCACAGTGTCATCAGCAAAAAGCAACTGTGACAACTCCCACTTTGTATTTGCTTCTTTATCTTTTAGCCCAACACCTCTTGCCAAGACCCTCGCATTCACTTCTCTTACAACCCCATCTATAAATATATTGAACAACCACGGTGACATCACACATCCTTGTCTAAGGCCCACTTTTACTGGGAAATAGTCCCCTTCCCTCCTACACACTCTAACCTGAGCCTCACTATCCTCATAAAAACTCTTCACTGCTTTCAGTAACCTTCCTCCTATTCCATACACCTGCAACATCTGCCACATTGCTCCCCTATCTACCCTATCATACGCCTTTTCCAAATCCATAAATGCCACAAAAACATCTTTACCCTTATCCAAATACTGTTCACCTATATGTTTCACTGTAAACACTTGGTCTACACAACCCCTACCTTTCCTAAAGCCCCATTGTTCATCTGCTATCCTGCTTTCTGTCTTACTCTTAATTCTTTCAATAATAACTCTACCATACACTTTACCAGGTACACTCAACAGACTTATTCCCCTATAATTTTTGCACTCTCTTTTGTCCCCTTTGCCTTTATACAAAGGAACAATACACGCTCTCTGCCAATCCCTAGGTACCTTACCCTCTTCCATACATTTATTAAATAATAGCACCAACCACTCCAAAACTATATCCCCACCTGCTTTTAACATTTCTATCTTTATCCCATCAATCCCAGCTGCCTTACCCCTTTCATTCTACCCACTGCCTCACGAACTTCCCTACACCCACAACTGGCTCTTCCACACTCCTACAAGATGTTATTCCTCCTTGCCCTACACACGAAATCACAGCTTCCCTGTCTTCATCAACATTTAACAACTCCTCAAAATATTCTCTCCATCTTCCCGATACCTCTAACTCTCCATTTAATAACTCTCCTCTCCTATTTTTAACTGTCAAATCCATTTGTTCTCTAGGCTTCCTCAACTTATTAATCTCATTCCAAAACTTTTTCTTATTTTCAACAAAATTTGCTGATAACATCTCACCCACTCTCTCATCTGCTCTCTTTTTACATTGCTTCACCACTCTTTTAACCTCTCTTTTTCTCTCCATATACTCTTCCCTCCTTGCATCACTTCTACTTTGTAAAAACCTCTCATATGCTAACTTTTTCTCCCTTACTACTCTCTTTACATCATCATTCCACCAATCGCTCCTCTTCCCTCCCGCACCCACTCGCCTGTAACCACAAACTTCTGCTGAACACTCTAACACTACATTTTTAAATCTACCCCATACATCTTCGACCCCATTGCCTACACTCTCACTAGCCCATCTATCCTCCAATAGTTTTTTATATCTTACCCTAACTGCCTCCTCTTTTAGTTTATAAACCTTCACCTCTCTCTTATTTACTGATTCTATTTTCCTTGTATCCCATCTACCTTTTACTCCCACTGTAGCTATAACTAAAAAGTGATCTGATATATCTGTGGCCCCTCTATAATCATGTACATCCTGAAGTCTACTCAACAGTCTTTTATCTACCAATACATAGTCCAACAAACTACTGTCATTACGCCCTACATCATATCTTGTATACTTATTTATCGTCTTTTTCTTAAAATATGTATTACCTATAACTAAACCCCTTTCTATACAAAGTTCAATCATAGGGCTCCCATTATCATTTACACCTGGCACCCCAGACTTACCTACTACACCCTCTCTGCATGTTTCTCCCACTTTAGCATTTAGGTCCCCTACCACAATTACTCTCTCATTTGGTTCAAAAGTTCCTATACATTCGCTTAACATCTCCCAAAATCTCTCTCTCTCCTCCACACTCCTCTCTTCTCCAGGTGCATACACGCTTATTATGACCCACTTTTCGCATCCGACCCTTATTTTAATCCACATAATCCTTGAATTTACACATTCATATTCCCTCTTTTCCTTCCATAACTGATCCTTAAACATTATTGCTACCCCTTCCTTAGCTCTAACTCTCTCAGATACTCCTGACTTAATCCCATTTATTTCTCCCCACTGAAACTCGCCTACCCCCTTCATATATATATATATATATATATATATATATATATATATATATATATATATAATGTGTGTGTGTGTGAATAAACAGAAAAATGGACGGGAGGATCCAACCTTGGCCCGCTGGTGGAAGTCATTCAGTACTTATTAATATAAAGGTTCTGGACAGAGAACTGCTGTTTTCGTCAGCGGCACCATATCTGACTCTGCTGTCTCTTTCCCACAGCCCAGCAAATTTCGCAGTAAATTTATTCTTTACCTCCCTCAAATCCATATATGAACAGCAGTTCAGTATTCAGATTTTTCCTTTAAGTTAAATGCTAGCCCTTCCACAACTAGGGCCACAGTTTGTATCTCCTGCCCATCTATCTGTTTATTCATTTACAATCGTTCGTTACTGCTTAAATTGAGGGAGGTAAGGATATATTTACTGTAGGGATGTGCCATAGTATCGGTATCGGCAGATATCGGTCATTTTAACGGTATCCGTATCGGTATCGGTGAAAACACGGCCGATACCAGCCGATTATTTTCAAGATATTAATATTACACGTGTGCTTATAAATATCAATATTAACACTCTATCACACAATTGTGAAAGTTACTCACACACTCATGCACACATACACACACACTCATGCACACACACACACACTCATGCACACATACACACACTCATGCACACATACACACACACTCATGCACACATACACACACACTCATGCACACATACACACACACTCATGCACACATACACACACACTCATGCACACATACACACACACTCATGCACACATACACACACACTCATGCACACATACACACACACTCATGCACACATACACACACGCACATACTGAAAGAGCGGGTACAAAGACGCAAGGAGGAAAGTGAGGCAAATGATCACATTATACTGCTTAAGTGTTTATATTTCCACGGAGATGGGCAGGAGAACCCAGACTCAGGAGGAAGAGCAAATACAACCTCCGTCACAACCACCTACAGAAGACCCTCAACCCCAATAACCCCAATGCAACCAAACAATCTAACCCAAAACCCACACGCTATACCCACTGCCTCCACCCCCCTCATCACAAACTACACCATAGTTCCTCGCCAGATCTCCCGCTTCCTCATCCTCAACCCCAACATACTCCCAAGACCACAGTTTTAGAAAAGATGTTGAAGTTTTGTATAAAAACACGGACGGAATAACAAATAAATGTGATAAGTCGCATGAAAGAATCAAGGAAATGTCTCCAGACATCATAGCTCTCACAGAAGCGAATCTCAAAAGGATGATAACAGATGCAATCTTTCCACCCGGATATCAGATCCTGAGGAAAGATAGAGGGAGCAGAGGGGGAGGACGAGTTGCACTGCTCATTAAAAACCCGGTGGAGATTTGAGGAAATGGAAGGAATGGACGGAATGGGAGAATGGGACTACAGAGTAGGAACAATTCAGTCTGGGGGCCCTAAGGTGGTAATTGTAGTAATGTACAACCCGCCACAGAACTGCAGGAGGCCAAGAGAAGAATATGAAGAGAGCAACAGAGCAATGGTGGACACACTAGCTCAGGTGGCCAGAAAAGCTCAGATGAATAGAGCAAAGTTACTAGTTAGAGGTGATTTCAACCACAAGGAGACTGCATGGGAAAACCTGGAGCCACAAGGAGGTCCCGAAACATGGAGAGCCAAGATGATGGATGTGGTACTGGAAAACCTCATGCATCAACATGTTAGGTATACTTCCAGATAGAGAGGTGAGGATAAACCAGGAAGACTGGACCTAGTACTCACCTTGAGTAGTTCTGACATCGAGGACATCACATACGAAAGGCCGTTTGGGGCTAGTGATTATGTGGTTCTGAACTTTGAACACAGTTGAATTACAAGTGGAGAGGGTAGCAGGAATACAATGAAAGAAGCCATACTACAAAATAGGTGACTACACAATCATGAGGAACTTCCTGCACTGACGTGTATAGTATGCAATGTCATGGAGAAGATTATCGGAAGGAGAGTTATGGAGCACTTAGAATGGAACAAGCTTATAAACTACAGCTAGCACTGATTCATTGAAGTTAAATCCTGTGTCACAAACCTACTGGGGTTTTATGATAAGGTAAAGGAAGTAAGACACGAGAGAGAGGGGTAGGTAGATTGCATTTTCTTGATCTGCAAGAGGCCTTCGACACAGTTCCTCACAAGAGATTAGTGCGAAAGCTAGAGGATCAGGCACATAAAACAGGAATGGCATTGCAATGGATCAGAGAATATCTGACAGGGAGGCAAAAGCAAGTCATGGTACGTGACGAATTATGACAGTGAGCGCCTGTGACAAGCGGGGTTCCACAGGGGTCAGTCTTAAGACCAGTCCTATTTTTGGTATATGTGAATGACATGACGGAAGGGGTAGACTCAGAAGTGTCCCTGTTTTGCAGATGATGTGAAGTTTATGAGGAGAATTAAATCAGATGATTATCAGGAAGGACTACATAGAGACCTGGACAGGCTGGAAGCTTGGTTCAGCAACTGGCTCCTCGAATTTAACATTGCAAAATGCAAAGTAATTAAGATCATGGAATGGCAAAGAACACCACAGAAAGAGTATAGGCTATGTGGAGTATAATACCGAGCACAACAACCAGATAACTGCTGCAGCATATGGGTGCCTGGCAAACTTAAGAATAGCGTTCCGATACATCAGTAAGGAATCGTTCAAGACACTGTACACCGTGTACGTCAGCCCCATACTGGAGTGTGCAGCACCAGTTTGGATCCCACACCATTTTAAGCACGTCAAGAAATTTGAGTAGGTGCAAAGGTTTGCAACAAGTCTAGTCCCAGAGCTAAGGGGAATGTCCTACGAAGAAAGGTTAAGGGAAATCGGTCTGTCGACACAGGAGGACAGGAGGGTTATGGAAGACATGATAATGACATACAAAATACTGCGAGAAATTGACATGATGGACTGAGACAGGATGTTCCAGAAATGGGACACAGAAACAAGGGATCACAATTGGAAGTTGAAGACTTAGATGAGTCAAAGAGATGTTAGGAAGTATTTCTTTAGTCATAGAGTTGCCAGGAAGTGGAATAGTCTGGCAAGTGATGTAGTGGAGGCAGGAACCATACATACTTTTAAAAGTAGGTATGATAAAGCTCATGGAGCAGGGAGATCCTAGTAGCGATCAGTGAAGGAGCGGGGCGAGGAGATATAAATCGACCACTGCAACCACAAAGTAATTGCATACACACATACACACACACACACACAATATATATATATATATATATATATATATATATATATATATATATATATATATATATATATATATATATATATATATATATATATGATGGGTCCACCTCTGGTACAAACTGTGGGACCCATAGCCTAGGAGAAGTGGATAAAAAGGTTTTAAGGAAGAATATTTGGATTTCTTTCTGAAGCCATTTGAATATTCCACTTCCCCTACCACCCCATCTTTTTTATTATTTGTTTTTTTACCAATAGGTATATTTTATTACATAATATGGTACAAAATATTTAAGAGATACATTGTTGATATAAAGATGGCATATACAGTACACGAGGTGTGAGAGATACATGTCTAGTACATATTGTTACATGTTTGTCACTGATTATAATGCGAAAATTTCATCCAGCTCCTCGGAGCTGGGGCGCGTGCCCAGAATGCAGCATGCATTACCCCTCTGAACAGCAGCGCTGAGTCGCTGGAACAGAGAACTAGCTGCCCTGGGATCCCTAGTTACCCTGTTCAGTCTTTTGCCCAGCTCCTTGAGGAACTTAGATGCACTCTTTTCCCATGAGCCAAGGGTCTCTGAGCCTATGGGAACAAACATACAATAATGGGCAAGTTCTCCATATTTTCTCGACTTCTGGGACTCCCTGAAGGTGGCAGCTGCCCCTCCTTCCTCCCTGGTGTATTGGAGATAGGTATCAGCCTAGGTAGATGCACATGTGTAGTCCCACACCACCTGCTTTCCGTCTGTCCAGGCTTGAAGGGTGATAACATCTGGACGCTTTTGGCTGCCATCAGATCTGCATAGTTGGTGTGGCTCCCTTACTGCTGGGCATCCGGCTGTTGTGAGGCTCCTCTTGATAATGTTATTAACCTCTTCATGTCTTGCAATCTTTCCCTCGGATTTACGACACACAAGACCATGGTACCCGAATCGGTCTGCTGCTTCACTGGCTTAAATAGCAACGCTCACCTTGCCATATAAGACAAGTGAAAATTTGTGTATGCAATAATTTCGCCAAAATCATTCTGAACATAACGAAAAAAATATATTTCATTGTGTTTGTTTATTATTAAATTAATGTTAACGTATCTACAATATATTTAGTTGGGTTAGGCTAAATTAAATTGCGCTTGTTGTAATAATTCTTACATTAACATAAATGAAAAAAATATATCTCTAAACGTATAAGAGAAAATTTTAGAAAGGACTTAAATTTAGATGAGTTCTTGCTAATTGACCAGTTTTACCTAATCGGCACGACATATATATATATATATATATATATATATATATATATATATATATATATATATATATATATATATATATATATATATATATATATACATATTATTTTAATTAAATTTGTTTTCTGAACTACATTTTTAAACAATATGAAGCAAAATAGTAAAATTTTATATGAAATAGATAAACTATTTATGTTCATTCTCTGATATATATGTATGCGCACATTTGTACTCACACACTTGTTCAACTGACAGTTGAAACCTTCATAGGTTTACACACTGCTGTCCTATACACAGAAAGAAACGTCCGTAAGTGTACACACATACACACCCTGCTGTACACACAAACCCGGACTGGTCACACACGCCTCTAAATCCTTTGAAGCTATAAGAGGCTTTTAAAGTCACGAGAACTTGATTGATGTTGACGAGATCCTGGGTAGTGCTGAGGTGACTCAGTCTTTGAAGAAATCTTCTCATGGTGATGCTGAGACAGATGATAGGGGAAGTGGGAAGGAGAGGGGAAGAGAAGGGAGGAGATGGGAAGGGGAAGATGACAACAGATCATTGCCGTGATGGTGTTGAGGTATTTGAGGGGAGGAGAGGGGAGGTGGGGTGTGGACAGAGGGATTTATCATCCGTTCTTGTTTTTTTTTTTTTTTTGCTTTTATTTGAACAGGTGAGGGAAGGTGAGGAAAGAGGTGAGGGAAAAGGAGGTGAGGGGGGAAAGGAAGGAAATTGAGTCTGACTTCCTTTGTACCTCACTCAATATTTTAATGTCTCTATTCTCTCACTATATTTCTCTGGTTTTATGTTGCTTTAATTCCTCTTCCTCTCTGTCTCTCTTTTGTCTTCTCTTCCTCTCACTCTCTCTTATTCTCGCTCTATTATTATCCTCTTAGTTTTCTCATTAATCCATTTTTCTCTTTCATTATTTACTACTAGAATTTGAACATGATATTCTTCATTAATTTTCTCTCTCTCTTCTTCACTCTCTCTATTAGAGTCTCTTGTTACCTGGTATCTCCCCAGCACTTCCCACAACCTATATTGTTACATGGTATCTCCCCAGCACTTCCCACAACCTATATTGTTACCTGGTATCTCCCCAGCACTTCCCACAACCTATATTCTTACCTGGTATCTCCCCAGCACTTCCCACAACCTATATTCTTCATGTACTTGGGGTTTTGGCATTTACTCATACGAGAGTACTACGAGTGTCCCCTGAGTCCAACATATGTGTAGAAAAGAGTACACTCTTTATACACTTAGATACCACCACACATCTTAGATACCACCACACATCTTAGATACAACCACACATCTTAGATACCACCACACATCTTAGATACCACCACACATCTTAGATACCACCACACATCTTAGATACCACCACACATCTTAGATACCACCACACATCTTAGATACCACCACACATCTTAGATACCACCACACATCTTAAATACCACCACACATCTTAAATACCACCACACATCTTAGATACCACCACACAGTTTAGATACCACTACACATCTTAAATACCACCACACATCTTAGATACCACCACACATTTTAGATACCACTACTCATCTTAAATACCACCACACATCTTAGATACCACCACACTTCTTAAATACCACCACACAGCTTAGATACCATCACACATCTTAGATACCTCCACACATCTTAGATACCACCACACATCTTAGATACCATCACACATCTTATATACCACCACACATTTTAGATACCACCACACATCTTAGATACCACCACACATCTTAAATACCACCACACACCTTAGATACCATCACACATTTTAGATACCACTACACATCTTAGATACCACCACACATCTTAGATACCATCACACATCTTAGATACCACCACACATTTTAGATACCACCACACATCTTAGATACCACCACACATCTTAAATACCACCACACAGCTTAGATACCATCACACATTTTAGATACCACTACACATCTTAGATACCACCACACATCTTAGATACCACCACACATCTTAGATACCACCACATACCTCAAATATCTGGAAAACTTATGCATTTTTGACTTTTAGAAACTACTGCATACTTCTCTCTTTAATATTAACTACAGCAGTCTTCAGAATAATGAAAAATTACAACAATTTTCAGACTTACATAAACAAAAATAAACTTTAAACTTACAGAAATGACAACAAGCTTTAGACTTACAGAAACTACAACAAACTTTAGACTTACAGAAACGACAACAATTTTCAGACTTACAAAAACGACAACAAATTTCAGACTTTCTGGAACGACAAAAACTTTTAGACATACAGAAACGACAACAAAGTTCAGACTTACAGAAACTACAACAAAGTTCAGACTTACAGAAACTACAACAAAGTTCAGACTTACAGAAACGACAACAAAGTCCAGACTCACAGAAACAACAACGAAGTTCAGACTTATACAAATAACAACACACTTCATTCAGACTTTCAGAAATAGCAATAAACTTCAAAATCTATTATTATTAAACAGAAAATACAACAAAATCTTACAGCAACGACAACAAACTTTAGAATTACAGAAACAGCAACACATAAGTCGCGATGATGTTGTAAATTTCGGACTTGAGGGACGTCGCTGGATTCTTTACAGCGCCGACCAAGAAAAAGTTTAGCAATTTACGAACTTCTGCATCGTAAACTTGCAATCAGTCTGCTGCCAACCTTTTAGTTTCTGCCTCTTTTTTTTCCCTCTCTCATCAGGTAACTAGAAACTTCTGCCCAATCGCTTGAAAAAAGCGAGTGAAAATGTTTGGGTGAGTGCCCATTCGAATGTCTTTTACATGTATGTGTTTGAAATGATAAATTTACATTTGGGTATGCTAGTTGCTTAATGAGAATGGTAGCGTCGATGTTTCGAAATATTTTCAAACTACAGAACGGGAGGGGTTTGAAGCCATGGCGAGTGCGTAAGCCACTCAGTCAGCTGGCTGAAAAAAGACCGAGTGACTTACGCAATGACCTGGGGTTTAACACTCACTCACAATGGAGTTAAAGCTTGGTTTCTTTGCAATCGTATTATTACCATATATTTCCACTTTTTTTCATTTTTTTCCCTGTCATTTTTCGACAATTCCAATTTTTCCAATTTGTTTATGTGTCATGTTTTGTTTCCATGATAACGAGCGGGATTTATAAAAGGCATCAATTAGCATTTGAAAACAGTCTTTTTTTTCTATTGGAGCAACTGCAATAACTTAAAAATTCACGCTTAAAAATGTAAAAAAAAATTCAAATTTACCTGAAACAATAACAGCAGCTGAAGGAAAAAAAGTGTCACATTTTTTTGAAGCAACGAATGGTTATAATTTGGGAAAAAAGTAATTAATGTTTGACTCTGATGTTTGTGAAGCTGATTTGAACTAGATCAAAGAACGCAAAGTTTCCTTGGTGCCTCTGACCTTTAATGAAAAAAATGCATTTATCCTTAATGAGATTATTTAACAACTTTCAAAATGACTTTTCACTGATGTCTACCGCTTATCTCTCACATCTGGTCCAGCACACGACAAAATGTCGCATTATTTCGAAAAAAAGAGAGAGAGAAAAAAGAAATAAATAACATTGGTAATAATTAATCTGAACAGTGAAGGAGGGGCGAGGATGCTGCGCTTCCGAAGATCATCGGAACCGTGATGATATCACCATTCTATTAACATAGCAATTGAATGAATGACGGTGAAAATGTTTCTTCGGGTCACCCAATGTCGGTGGGAGATACTCGTTTTGTTAAAAATGAACATGTGTATAGTTGATTTTTACTAGGGACTAAAGTCCATTAAGGTCAAAGGGGTCACAATTGGTCTTGCTTGCAGCTGGTTTTTACAGGGATCTGGGTCCACTAAGGTCAGGGGTCAAACCCTTTGTTATTTCTAGTTTCGAGTTGTCAGATTGGCTCTATTTTTCATCCTCTCTGTTTTCACGGTGTGTGTGTGTGTGTGTACTCACCTAGTTACTAACCTAGTTGTGGTTGCAGGGGTCGAGTCATAGCTCCTGGCCCCGCCTCTTCACTGGCCGCTACTGGGTCACTCTCCCTGCTCAGTGAGCTTTATCATACCTCTTCTTAAAGCTATGTATGGAGCCTGCCTCCACTACATCGCTTCCTAAACTATTCCCCTTCCCGACCACTCTGTGACTGAAGAAATATTTCCTAACATCTCTGTGATTCATCTGAGTCTTCAACTTCCAACTGTGTCCCCTTGTTACTGTGTCCCATCTCTGGAACATTCTGTCTCTGTCCACTTTGTCAATTCCTCTCAGTATCTTATATGTTGTTATCATGTCCCCCCTATCTCTCCTGTCCTCCAGTGTCGTCAGGTCGATTTCCCTTAATCTCTCCTCGTAGGACATACCCCTTAGCTCCGGGACTAGTCTTGTTGCAAACCTTTGCACTTTCTCGAGCTTCTTCACGTGCTTGGCTAGGTGTGGGTTCCAAACTGGTGCTGCATACTCCAGTATGGGCCTAACGTACACAGTGTACAGGGTCCTGAACGATTCTTTATTAAGATGTCAGAATGCTGTTGTTAGGTTTGCTAGGCGCCCGTATGCTGCAGCAGTTATTTGGTTGCTGTGCGCCTCAGGAGATGTACCTGGTGTTATACTCCCCCCAAGATCTTTTTTCTTGATTGAGGTTTGCAGTCTCTGGCCCCTCTAGACTGTACTCCGTCTGCGGTCTTTTTTGCCCTTCCCCAATCTTCATGACTTTGCATTTGGTGGGGTTGAACTCCAGGAGCCAATTGCTGGACCAGGCTTGCAGCCTGTCCAGATCCCTTTGTAGTTCTGCCTGGTCCTCGTCCGATTGAATTCTTCTCATCAACTTCACATCATCTGCAAACAGGGACACTTCGGAGTCTATTCCTTCCATCATGTCGTTCACAAATACCAGAAACAGCACCGGTCCTAGGACTGACCACTGTGGAACCCCGCTCATCACCGGCGCCCACTCTGATACCTCGCCACGTACCATGACTCGCTGCTGTCTTCCTGACAGGTATTCCCTGATCTATTGTAGTGCCTTCCCTGTTACCCCTGCCTGGTCCTCCAGCTTCTGCACTAATCTCTTGTGTGGAACTGTGTCAAACGCCTTCTTACAATCCAAGAATATGGATTGTGTGTGTGTGTGTGTGTGTGTGTGTGTGTGTGTGTGTGTGTGTGTGTATGTGTGTGTGTGTGTGTGTGGTCGTATACTTCACCTGAGTCATATATGACGGGCGTATGGTCAGCTTCATTCCACCTGGGTGCTATATATAATGGGTGTATGGTGAAATTTAGGTGACAACATTCACATACATGATGGTGGTCAGATATATTCCACCAGGGGTCGTATATGATGTATATGTGGTCGTATATTCCACCTAGGGTCGTATGTGACGCATATGGGGTCGTATATTCCACCTAGGGACGTATCGTGTCTCTGGCATCTTGGTTAAGTGGAAAAAAATATTGTTTATGAATATTAATGCTAACACGACTTTTATTAAACGACAATAGCAAGAAAACGTCACACAAGTGAATAAGCAGAGCTGAAGCAAGCGCGAAACGTGGATCCAGTCAAGGCTTGTATATGCAGAGTATGTTATCTCTTTGCTATTGTCGACAGAACACCATTTTTGCTCAAACGTTTTACAATAAATCTGATAAATTACAAATTTATTTGGCTGCAGGGTCGTCTGGCATCTCCTGACGTCAATGTAGCTAATTTGGATTTTAGACTCACATCTGTGATAATTTGCTACCAGATCTCATCGTATCCCCGTGAGAGTGAGGCTTGAGACTCCGGCACAGAGTCGCGTTCTAACGCAACTTGTAAATGACGAGTAATGGCACTGCATAATGGTCATTCATGTCGAATACAAGTGACGATACTATTGCTCTCCTCCTTCACCTGGCGTTTTTTTTCCTGATTGTCAGTGATAATGGTCCTTCACTGACCGAAGCGTCATCTAAAGTTTCCTCTCTAGAGTGGCACTTAATTGTTACTCATGCCTTTCTATACAGTCATCTCAATATAAACAAAAATTTCGCAATAACTTTTATCTACGTAGCCTCGGGGTTGAAAAAACTATGTACATAAGGTCCTGTCTAACCTTTACACACATCGACCAGTCCATGAACACACATTCGTCACCATTAGCACACACACACTGTTACAAAATGACACGATATCTATTAGTGAACACTAGCAACCAGCCTGTTACTGGGCTTTTGCAACAAAGTCAGTATCCTGGTCCAGTTATCCAACATTTTCAATAGTCCTCATGAGGATTACAACTGGTAGGGTACTAACCAAAGCATAAAATTTAATATGTTTATTAACAAAGTTAGTGTCTAGAATTTCCAAGTAAATAAATGTACATATGATCAGGATATTCATTAAGTTATGAATTAGGAGGTTAATTAGGAGGGTAGCTCCTACACTGCTCTCATATACAATAAGGCTGTGCTGAGGGCACATATATCTAAATGACTCTGAAGTAACATCAGGTACAATGTCAGTAATTACAATAATGCAGATATATGCAAATAAGAATAGAAGTGTGTATGAGTGAGCTCCAGGTAACTCTAAGACTCGAGTCAACCAGTGTCCGACTGAACAACTTCTCATAAGCTAGCTTCTCTAACAAACTGACAATCAGAACAGCTGATTGATAAGTAAAATGACCAATTCGCAGAAAAGCAATATAACAAGCAACAGCAACACAGCGTCAGGAACCAGGAGATAGATAGAAAATCGACCCTAACTGGGGACCATCAATGGATCCTCCAAAATAGTCACAAAACTCCTTTACTACTGAATCTAGGTTCAGCATAAACAATCCCAGACTGTGACGGTGCACAGATGCCTTATCGAATTAGGTCAGGAGCTATAGATGGAGACCTGAGTTATCTCAGAGTGTCAATGTGACACACAACCCAGAAAAACGTCGAAAATCACTGTCTAGTCTATCCTCTGTGAACAGAGTTACACAGAGTCCTAAGAAGTATGTTTCGTCTCACCACCGAATACATACTCTACCCAAACAGAGTCTAAATGGCGAGAAAACAAGTAGAAATAGAAGCGAGGTGTTGACTCAACGATGTCCAGCTGCGTAGTGCTCTGGAGCAAGGAGAAACAGCCACCCACCTCAGGTGGAATCACGTGACTCCCTCCCAGCAACCAGACGCCGGCAGTATAACAAGCCTAGTGTCATAATCGGTAGTTTGCCAACTCCAAGGCAGCTACTACAAACATGAGCACAATATATAATGTTACATCCTACCTATTACAATAGCTAACTCAAATAATAATATAAAGCAAGATATTACCGATTTAGCTATTATCGAAAATATCAGCAATATAAAATTATAGAAAATGGAAATATACATAAAATATATCATAAGCATGTATATACATTGGGACCCATTCTGGGGTCGCAATACACACACACAGTCCTAGGACCTGCACTATTTTTGGTGTATGTGAATGACATAACGGAAGGGATAGACTCAGAAGTGTCCGTGTTTGCAGATGATGTGAAGTTGATGAGAAGAATTCAATCGGACGAGGACCAGGCAGGACTACAAAGAGACCTGGACAGGCTACAAGCCTGGTCCGGTAACTGGCTCCTTGAATTTAACCCTGCCAAATGTAAAGTCATGAAGATCTGGGAAGGGCAAAGAAGACCGCAGACAGAGTATAGTCTAGGTGGCCAAAGACTGCAAACCTCACTCAAGGAAAAAGATCTTGGGGTGAGTATAATACCGAGCACATCTCCTGAGGCACACATCAATCAGATAACTGCTGCAGCATACGGGCGGCTGGCAAACCTAAGAATAGCGTTCCAATACCTCACTAAGGAATCGTTCAAGACTCTGTACACAATATACGTCAGGCCCATACTGTAGTATGCAGCACCAGTTTAGAACACACACCTGGTCAAGCACGTCAACAAATTAGAGAAAGTGCAAAGGTTTGCAACAAGACTAGTCCCAGAGCTAAGGGGATTGTCCTGACGACACTAGAGGACAGGAGGGTTAGGGGAGACATGATAACGACATATAAAATACTGCGAGGAATAGATAAGGTAACAGAGACAAGATGTTCCAGAGAGGAGACACAGAAACAAGGGGTCACAATTGGAATTTGAAGACTCCTTTGAGTCAAAGGGATGTTAGGAAGTATTTCTTCAGTCATAGAGTTGCCAGGAAGTGGAATAGCCTAGAAAGTAACGTAGTGGAGGCATGAACTATACATAGTTTTAAGACGAGGTTTGATAAAGCTCATGGAGCAGGGAGAGAGAGGACCGAGTAGCAATCAGTGAAGAGGCGGGGCCAGGAGCTATGTCTCGACCCCTGCAACCACAAATAGGTGAGTACAACCACCTGGCGGGGTCAGTAGCTGAGTCTCGACCCCTGCAACCACGAATATGTGAGTACATACACACAACAACGAACACACACACAACCACGCACACAAACATACACATAGACTCACAAAAAACACAAGAGGCCAATCGTCTATCGACAAGTGCCTTTGACAACTGATAGCTACTACTAGACTCTTGACACGACAAAAAATCTACTGATCCTCCAACCTATCAGAATGTAAAAGCTCGTATACCTAACTAATCTGTCAACCAGTCAGGATCGAGCAACTCACATACGTCACTGGCATGTCAACCAATCAGAATCTGTTATTTCAGATAAGTCACCAATCGGGATAAGGCAATTTCTCGGAGCGGGGAATTTTGATTAAATTAACTAATTGAATCAGGAACATGAGCACAGGGCTGACGAGACAGGCTGCTGAGTTCAGGATTCTCTTGTATGGGGCATATATTGCTGAGTGACGGCTGCTATCCTCACGGATTACGCATTACAACATTATCACCGGTGCTACAACCATTACTGCAACTACTACCATGACTGCAACAACGTCTACAACCACATCTGGAATGGTCAGTGATCGCCCACCCACCACCACAGCTACAACCACCACCACAGCTACAACCACCACCGCAGCTACAACCACCACCACAGCTACAACCACCACCGCAGCTACAACCACCACCACAGCTACAACTACCACCACAGCTACAACTACCACCACAGCTACAACCACCACCGCAGCTACAACCACCACCACAGCTACAACTACCACCACAGCTACAACTACCACCACAGCTACAACTACCACCACAGCTACAACCACCACCACAGCTACAACCACCACATCTACAAGCACCACCACAGCTACAAGCACCACCACAGCTACAACCACCACAGCTACAACCACCACCACAGCTACAACCACCACCACACCTACAACCATCACCACAGATACAACCACCACCACAGCTACAACCACCACCACAGCTACAACCACCACCACACCTACAACCATCACCACAGCTACAACCACCACCACAGCTACAACCACCACCACAGCTACAACCAACATCACAGCTACAACCATCACCAGTAAAACAAAAACTTCCACCACAACTCTCTCACTCTCTCTTTCTCTTACACATATACATACACACTGCATTTATATATATATATATATATATATATATATATATATATATATATATATATATATATATATATATATATATATCTTTCTTCTTTCAACACGTCGGCCGTTTCCCACCGAAGCAGGGTGGCCCAAAAGAAAAACGAAAGTTTCTCCTTTTACATTTAGTAATATATACAGGAGAAGGGTTACTAGCCCCTTGCACCCGGCATTTTAGTCGCCTCTTACGACACGCATGGCTTACGGAGGAAGAATTCTGTTCCACTTCCCATATATATATATATATATATATATATATATATATATATATATATATATATATATATATATATATATATATATATGAATTTAACACAAGGGCCGTCTCCCACCGAGGCAGGGTGACCACCGAGGCAGGGTGATCAAAAATAAAAGAAGTTTCCTTCCTGTAATGTCCCGGCAGAGAACTTTCAGCCTCCAGAACTCGAGTCCTGATAATTGTTTTTCCTGAATCATTTCATAAATGTTACGTGGCTCATACTTCAACAGCACCTCAAGCAATGAAAACTACCTGTCTACACTCTGATTTAAGACGCTCACACAAACCTGATGGATGCTCAAGAGCCCCTAGCACTCAAAATTCCATTTACCCTCTACTTTTAACCCTTCCTGGAACGACCCCTTCCACTCATTACTTCCTTTCTTCCTCCAAACGTTAGTTCTCTCTCTTGGTCATCCTGTTCTGTCAACGCCTCTCTAAATGCCCAAAGTCCTCCTCAACCCTGAGAATCATACATGGTAAACCCACATTTTCTTCTAATTTCTGTTTCGAATTATCTGAATAGTATCCACACTACACATCGTTCTCAGATAACATCGCCACTGCTTTGAGCTTCCTTCATGATGCAACGTTTAAAAACCATGCCTTACACCCATGTAAAAGTGTTGGCATCACGATACTCTGGTATATTCCTCCCTCCTTTTCTTTTGTCTCTATAGATAAACTTTCCTTCCACACATACCTCAACATTTCACCTACCTTTTCCCCCTCATCTACATCATGGTTCACCTAGTCACCTAAATGCAAAAGGTAGCAAGAAACATAGACAGACAAATTTTAAATTTAAGAATAGAGGAAAAATTGACATGTTTAATTACAGACACCGGTATTTCATAGAGTGGAGAGAGAGAGAGAGAGAGAGAGAGAGAGAGAGAGAGAGAGAGAGAGAGAGAGAGAGAGAGAGAGAGAGAGAGAGAGAGAGAGAGAGAGAGAGAGAGAGAGAGAGAGAGAGAGAGAGAGAGAGAGAGAGAGAGAGAGAGAGAGAGAGAAAGACAGACAGACAGACAGACAGACAGAGAGAGAGAAAGAGAGAGAGAGAGAGAGAGAGAGAGAGAGAGAGAGAATGTTCACACCCTTGACGATTGCATTATCTTGTCGCAGATTATCAACACACATCTGAGCTCAGGATTACATTAGTTGGTCTCCGCCAGGCTCAGGTTCGCTCTCTCTAGATTCCATTATTACCTTACAGTGTGCACAAGGACCGTAATAACTGTCTTTAACGCTTGTAAATCTCTCTCTCTCTCTCTCATGATTGTTTTCTACCTAATTTCCTTAATGCTCCTACTCCCCTCCCCTGTAACCCCTCCAACTGCTCTCCAGTAACACCTCCTGCACCCTCCAGTAACACCTGCTCTCCTACCCTCCAGTAACACCTGCTCTCACACCCTCTAGTAACACCTGCTCTCCCACCCTCCAGTAACACCTGCTCTCCCACCTTCCAGTAACACCTGCTCTCCCACCCTCCAATAACACCTGTTCTCCCACCCTCCAGTAACACCTGCTCTCCCACCCTCCAGTAACACCTGCTCTCCCATTCTCCAGTAGCACCTGCTCTCCCAACCTCCGGTAACACCTGCTCAACCACCCTCCAGTAACACCTGCTCTCCAACCCTCCTGTAACACATGATCCTGCTGTCGGTGCATGCTGTGAACGAACCAATCACAGTGCCTCACTAACTTCTTGTGAACGAGCCAGTCAGAAGGTGTCTTCCTAATGACGACAGTCACTTTAACGTATTTATTATTAGTCTGGTGTGAGCGCTGTTTATTCAGCAATCTACAGTAATTACCTTCACCTCTAAATGCAGGCAGCCCTATTACTCTGTCGTTCTGTATATGTATATATATATATATATATATATATATATATATATATATATATATATATATATATATATATATATATATATATATATATATATATATATATATATATATATATATATATATATATATATATATATATATATATATATATATATATATATATATATATATATATATATATATATATATATAACATTAATTTAATATTAAACAAACACAATGAAATATATTTTTTCGTTAGGTTCAGAATGATTTTGGCGAAACTATTGCATACACAAATTTTCGCCAAAATCATTCTGAACATAACGAAAAAAATATATTTCATTGTGTTTGTTTATTATTAAATTAATGTTAACGTATCTAAAATATATTTAGTTGGGTTAGGCTAAATTAAATTGCGCTTGTTGTAATAAGGTTAGGTAGGTTTTCAAAGTTTCTCTTGGTACAAAATTATAAATTCTTACATTAACATAAATGAAAAAAAATATATCTTTAAACGTATAAGAGACAATTTTAGAAAGGACTTAATTTTAGATGAGTTATGATAATTGACCAGTTTTACCTAATCGGCACGACATATATATATACGTATATATATGTGTGTGTGTGTGTGTGTGTGTGTAGATGAATGGTTCAGAGAACCGACAAGTTGATAAATTAGACACATGTGCATTACTTGGGAATCTTTAATGAGGAAACGTTTCGCCACACAGTGGCTTCATCAGTGTCCATACAAAGAACAATGGTGAAGAACAGGAGGAGTTTGAGGCAATCAGTCCCTCAGCCTTGAGTCCATGTTATCAGTCCATCAATCTTGAAAAGAATACAGCATATGTTCGAAGTGGCTTATGTACTGTAGGTAGGTGAGGTGCAGCAGTCGTAGGTGGTATTACATATGACAAATCCAAATGTGGAAGTAGGTCATTCCTAAAGGTTAGGCAAGTGAAGAATTACATCGATTGGTTACATCGACTCAAGGCTGAGGGACTGATTGCCTCAAACTCCTCCTGTTATTCACCATTCTTCTTTGAATGGAGAGATGAAGCCACTGTGTGGCGAAACGTTTCCTCATTAAAGCTGGATATAGCAAGGAATCAATGCTCTTGTTTGGAGAGCATGAAATCACATCATCAGAGGGTGTCCAGCAAGGGAATCCTCTCGCACCATTTCTCCTCTGTATAGCGGTTAGGGAAATCACAGTCAGACTGACCAGTGAGCTAAACATCTGGTTCCTGGATGATGGCACACTAGCAGGTACAAAGGAGTCCCTTCTAGATGATCTTACACAGGTGATGACACGGGGACAGGAAATGGATCTCATCCTGAATCCATCCAAATGTGAAATCATCTCAGTCAATCAACAAGTGATAGATGCAGTGAGCTCAAAACTACCAGGAGCATCAGTCATTGCCCCCACAAATAGTGTCTTGCTTGGAGCACCTCTGGGAAGCGATACCATTGACAATTCTCAGGAAGTAACTGGAAGAGTTGAAGAGAATGGAACAACGAATAGGCAATCTTGACACCAACGATGCCTTGTACCTTCTCACAAAGTGCTTGAGTCTGCCCAGGTTGACATATTTCGTAAGATATTCACCTTCATTTGATAACCGTATACTGCACGAATATGACAGTATTCTGAAACAGATTTTTACGAAAGTACTTAACCTTACTCTAGAAGATGGGCAGTGGGACCAAGCTACACTCCCAGTCAGACTAGGAGGCATTGGTGTCCGCAAGTCATCACAGATTGCGCTACCTGCTTTTCTGTCCTCATGTGTTGCATCCAGAAGGCTTGTAGCAGCGATTCTCCCTGAACATCTTAGGGACAAGATTGAAGTCCAGGACCAAAAGTTTATTGGCGTAGCCATGATCTGGGATAATCTAACGGGCTCTGAAACCAGACCTGCTCTCCCCAACAACTACAAAGAGTCACACTGGGATGGCCCAATAGTGGAGAATATAGCCTCAACATTATTATTATTATAATCAAATAGAAGCGCTAAACCACAGGGGTTATACAGCGCTGCAGGTTATTGTAGGATGCAGGGAGAGTGGGTTGTAAGAGGGAGATGGATGATTAGTAGGGTATGGAGTGCAGCATGACGGTGGATAGTGCAGGGATAGAGGGTAGCAAGAGATCGAGGTAGAAGGGACTGAGGGAGGTGCTAGAGGTATAATCTTCAGAGTTTGTGTAGTAAGTCAGTTTCTGTCAAAAAGTCAACAAGAGAGTCAGGATTAAAGGAGGGTCCATCTGCAAGAAGGGAAGGTAAAGAAAGAGCCGCAGAGCGAAGACGTCGTTGGAGGTAAATTCTGCGTGCTCGTTGATAGAGTGGGCAGTCCAGCAGAATATGTCGAACAGACACTGGAACCTGACAATGCTCACAGAGAGGGGCAGGGAGCCTCTCCATGAGATACCCGTGAGTAAGACGAGTGTGGCCGATGCGAAGACGGGAGAGTGTAGTCTCCCAACCTCGACATTGGTGACAAGAAGGCCAGAAACCTATAACCGGTTTAATAGAATGAAGTTTGTTATTCATCAGGTCAGACCAGCGTTGTTGCCAACGGGTGCGAAGGTGGGTAGCAATGACCACAAAATAGTCCGTGAATGGAACACCTCTATATGAAACTGGAAGGTCATGTACTGCTGACCGCGCAGCAGTGTCTGCCTGTTCATTGCCCTGTACGTCAACATGACCAGGGACCCAACAAAAGACAATATCTTTATGCTTGCTAAAGATACGGCGTAACCAAAGGTGGATACGAAGAACTAGGGGGTGAGGTGTATCAATTTTACGGATAGCCTGTAAAGCACTAAGGGAGTCTGAAACGACCACAAATGGTGATACAGGCATAGATGCAATACGGATAAGTGCCACAAGAATGGCATACAATTCAGCCGTAAATATGCTAGCCGAGGGTAATAGATGCCCTCGTACGACGCTGTCCGGAAACACTGCTGCGAATCCGACGCCGTCAGATGACTTTGAACCATCGGTGTATACTGCGATGGCATGGGAATGAGAACGGAAATGGTCTAGAAAGAAAGAGCGAGAAGCCGCCGTAGGTAGTTGGGCTTTCGCGCAAGGTAGAGGAATAGAACAGACACGGACAGCAGGAACTTCCCATTTTGGGGCTAAGCCAACTAAATCAATTAACTGGTTTTTGAACCCCCCTTTTTCAAAAGTTACCCCGCTCACACTCCAACAGATTGTCATGTCCCAAAACCATCTGCCTCCATTCACCCAAACCACAGCCCACAAGCTTGGGAAGTCCAAGCCCTGGGCCCCCCCAAAACCCCCTTTACCCCCTTTCCCCCAACCTTTTC
>WNWK01010870.1:0-67781 GCA_009830355.1 Cherax destructor
CTCCTCATTCCCTTTGGCTGTGCCTGGTGCACAAGCCCCAAGCGTTGTTTCCTGCCAGGTACTGTTGTCTCTATTCTGTGTCAGTCCCTGCAGCTTCTCTTCTAGGGTCTGGATCCTGGCTTCCGCTTTTTGGCTTGCATTACCCATTTTCTACTCTCCTCAGCTATCCTCTTCTCCATTCCCTCGCTGATCACCAATAGCTTCCTCTCCCATTCCTTTTCCCTTTCATCGAGCTCCTCGGTGATCACCAATATCTTCCTCTCCCACTCCTTCTCCCTCCTACTTCACACACTGTGTACTGTACTTCACACACTGTGTACTGTACTTCACACACTGTGTAGTGTACTTCACACACTGTGTACTGTACTTCACATACTGTGTACTGTACTTCACACACTGTGTACTGTACTTCACACACTGTGTACTGTATTACACACTGTGTACTGTACTTCACACACTGTGTATTGTACTTCACACACTGTGTACTGTACTTCACATACTGTGTACTGTACTTCACACACTGTGTACTGTACTTCACACACTGTGTACTGTACTTCACACACTGTGTACTGTACTTCACACACTGTGTACTGTACTTCACACACTGTGTACTGTACTTCACATACTGTGTACTGTACTTCACACACTGTGTACTGTACTTCACACACTGTGTACTGTACTTCACACACTGTGTACTGTACTTCACACACTGTGTACTGTACTTCACACACTGTGTACTGTACTTCACATACTGTGTACTGTACTTCACACACTGTGTACTGTACTTCACACACTGTGTACTGTACTTCACACACTGTGTACTGTACTTCACACACTGTACTAGACAGTAACATCTTAAACTGAGATACATCACGAAAAATTATTTTTATGAAATAAAAACCCATAACAAATGATTCTGAAATTGCGATAAAATAAGTTATATTTTCAGATAAACTTGGCCCAAAAAAAAGGAAAGGGGGAAAATATAATGAAGATAAGAAGTAGAGAAGCGAGGGGCGAAGGAAGGGGATACACAGATATAAATAAAGAGAGGAAAAGGAAGAGAGTTCCTCTTTCTGTTGGTGTTCGGCTGGCACCTCACAGTTCCTCTTTCAGTCATTGTTGTTTGTCCTGTGTTGTGTTGTGACCAGTGTTGTGTTGTCCAGGTCTGCCGCCGCCCTCAAGTTTTGACCAGTGTTGTGTTGCCCATGTCTGCCGCCCTCAATTTATGACCAGTGTTGTGTTGTCCAGGTCTGCCGCCGCCCTAAAGTTATGAGAAGTGTTGTGATGTCCAGGTCTGCCGCCGCCCTAAAGTTATGACCATTGTCTTCATGTGTGTGTACTTTCTCACTTATTTTTGGTTGAATGGGTCGAGTCACAGCTCCTGGCCCTGCCTCTTTGCTGGTCACCAGTAAGTAAAATCTCTACCTGCTCCATGAGCTTTATCGTACATCTCCTTAAAGCTATGTATGGATCCTGCCTCCACTACATCACTCTCCAGATTGTTCCACTTCCTGATAACATCCCTGTGACTCGTCTGACTTTTCAACTTCCAGTTGCAACTTCTTGTTGCTGTGTACCTTCTCTGAAATATCCCGTCCCTCTCCACTTCGTCAATTCCTCTCAGTATTTTATGTCGTTATCATGTCTCCCCTATCCTTCCTGTCTTCCAGTGTCGTCAGGTTGATTTCCCTTAACCTCTCCTCGTAGGACATACCCCTCAGCTCCGGGACTAGTCTTGTTGCAAACCTTTGCATTTTTCTAATTTCTCGACGTGCTTGACCAGGTGTGGGTTCCAAACCGGTGCTGCATACTCCAATATAAGCCTGACATACACGGTGTACAGAGTCTAGAATGTTTCCTTACTCAAGTATCGAAATCCTATTGTCAGGTTTGCAAGGAACCCGTATGCTGCAGCAGTTATTTGGTTGATGTGCTCGATATTATACTCATCCTAAGATCATTTTCCTTGAATGAGGTTCGCGGTCTTTGGCCCACTAGACTGTACTCTGTCTGCGGTCTTCTTTGACTTTCCCCAATCCTCTTGACTTGGTGGGGTTGTTCTCCAGAAGACAGTTTCCGGACCAGGCCTGCAGCCTGTCCAGATTCCTTTGTAGTCCTGCCTGATCCTCATCCACTTGAATTCTCCGCATTAGCATCGCATTGTCTGCAAACAAGGACACCTCTGAATCTATCCCTTCCGTCATGTCATTCACATATACCAGAAACAGCACCGGCCCTATGACTGACCCCTGTGGAACTCCGCTCGTCACAGGCTCCCACTCCCACCTCGACACGTACCATCACTCGTCGTTTACTTCCTGTCAGGTATTGTATGATCCATTGCAGTGCCTTTCCTGTTATTACTGCTTGCTCCTCTAATCTCCTGTGTGGAGCTGTGTCGAAAGCCTTCTTATAGTTCAAGAAAATACACATATATTACCACATATACCACTTCCCCACCCCTCTTTGCCTCTCTTGTCTTATTTCTGTCTGTCTATAGTAAAACTCCAGTAGGCTTGTGACACAGGATTTCCCTTCCCTGAAACCGTGCTGGTAATCATGTATAAGCTCATTCCTTTCTAGGTGTTCCACCACTCTTCTCCTGATGATCTTCTCCATGACTGTGCTTACTACACATGACAGTGACACTTGTCTTTAGTTTAATGCTGCGTGTCCGTCTCCTTAAAAAATGGGACTACATTTACTGTCTTCCACACCTCAGGTAGTTGCCCGGTTTAAATAGATGTCTTGAAGATTGTTGTTAGTGGTATACACAGCGTCTCTGCTCCCTCAGGACCCATGGAGAGATGATGTCCGGCCCAACGCCTTTGAGGTCTCTAGAAATATAGCACTGCAGTCACTGCAGGGAGATAACACTGTAGTCACTGCAGGGAGATTGCACTGCAGTCACTGAAGGAAGATAGCACCGCAGTCACTCCAGAAAGATAGCACTGCAGTTACTGCAGAAAGATAGCACTAAAGGAACATTGCACTGGAGTCACTGCAAGAAGATAGCACTGCAGTCACTGAAGGAAGACATCAATGAAGTCACTGCAAGAAGACACTGCATTCATTGCAGGAAGAAAGCACTGAACTAGAGGTCAGGAATACTCCCAGCTGGCCACTTCTCCCTGAGTGTCAAGTAGTAATTTTGAAAGAATCTGATTACCAAGATAAAATCCTTTAAATGATACAGATACTTATTCTAAACTCAGAAAGAATCCCTAAGATTCTGTTAACAGCAATATTAATAAAACAATAAAACGACTACTGAAAGGCAAAGATAAATTAATTAAAAAAATCAGTTCCACTAATGGATTAATAAAAACACACTAACCAGGTAATCCAACCAGACCTATTTTTACCTCATTAAGTTCAGTTTCCTATAAATTATTTAAATGGCTAGCAGATATGTTGAGACCTATTGGGGAGGCTAGTTCACCAAACGGGGAGTAGAATGAAATTAGCTCAGAGGCCCCCACACCATCGTATGTTCTCAGATCACGGTACAATTTTACCTAAAATTGGACAAGATATTGTCACTGAACGTGTTGCAGATACGGCTTGTATCAGCATGGTCAGGGTGATATTTTTCAACAAAAGTTTGCAGCTCATTCCACTTTGCACACATGTCCTTAATCACTGAAGAAGACACCTTCATCCCTCTCTCTTCTTTCTCCTCTGAAGCAATTTCCTCAGCTGTGGTCTGTTGTTGTTCCAGATGAAGGTGTTGCAGCTCTTCAGTGGTTAGCTCTTCCCTGTGGCCCTCCACCAACTCTTCCACATCCTGGCCACTCACCTCCAATCCCAGGGACTTGCCCAATGCCACAATACCTTCCACAACAGGTAGAGGGTCGTCAGGGTCAGGGTCAGCCTCAAACCCTTCAAAATCCTTCTCAAGGACACATTTTGGCCACCATTTTCCCCAAGCAGTTGCAATCAATAAACAAGCACAAAAATTGCGATATGTTTCGGATGAATGCTCACTCAACCAGCGACAGCCAGACTGACGGTGTCCGGCGGACGCGTCTGATACATACAATTTCCAGATTGAGGTACGAAATCCGGACCAAAATTTCGAAAAAAAAGTGTTCTAAATCCAAATTGTACGATATGTGGATCCTACGAAAACCGGAGTTTCACTATATATATATATATATATATATATATATATATATATATATATATATATATATATATATATATATATATATATATATATATATATATATATATGTGTGTGTGTGTGTGTGTGTGTGTCGTGCCGAATAGATAAAACTGGCGATTTTGGCTTGAATAGCAACGCTCTCTTGCCGAAAAAGCGAGCGAAGATTTGCGCATGCATTAATTTCGCAAAAATCATTCTAAACCCAACGAAACAATATATTTCATTGTTTTTGTTTATAATTAAATTATTGTAAACTTATCTAAAATATATTTATTTGGATTACGATATATTAAATTGCGCTTTTTATAATAAGGTTAGGTAAATTTTCTAAGGTTCTTTTGGTACAAAATTATTAATTTAAACGTTAACATAAATGAAAAACTATATCTCTAAACGGATAAGAGAAAATTTTAGAAAGGACTTAATTTTAAATGAATTCCTGCTAATTGACCAGTTTTACCTATTCGGCACGACATATATATCATCAGACGAATGAATAACATGACAGGTGCCAACAAACACTAGTACGCTACCAGTATACATATGACACAGGTGCTAACAAACACCAGTACGCTACCAGTATATACATGACACAGGTGCTAACAAACACCAGTACACTACCAGTATATATATGGAACAGGTGCCAACAAACACCAGTACACTACCAGTATATATATGGCACAGGTGCTAACAAACACCAGTACACTACCAGTATATATATGGCACAGGTGCTAACAAACACCAGTACACTAACAGTATATATATGACACAGGTGCTAACAAACACCAGTACGCTACCAGTATATATATGGCACAGGTGCTAACAAACACCAGTACACTAACAGTATATATATGACACAGGTGGTAACAAACACCAGTACGCTTCCAGTATATACATGACACAGGTGCTAACAAACACCAGTACACTACCAGTATATATATGGCACAGGTGCTAACAAACTCCAGTACGCTACCAGTATATACATGACATAGGTGCTAACAAACACCAGTACACTTCCAGTATATACATGACACAGGTGCTAACAAACACCAGTACACTACCAGTACATACATGACACAGGTGCTAACAAACACCAGTACACTACCAGTATATACATGACACAGGTGCTAACAAACACCAGTACACTACCAGTATATATATGACACATGTGCTAACAAACACCAGTACACTACCAGTATATATATGACACAGGTGCTAACAAACACCAGTACACTACCAGTATATATATATATGACACAGGTGCTAACAAACACCAGTACACTACCAGTATATATATGACACAGGTGCTAACAAACACCAGTACACTACCAGTATATATATGACACAGGTGCTAACAAACACCGGTACACTACCAGTATATATATGACACGTGCTAACAAACACCAGTACACTACCAGTATATATATGACACAGGTGCTAACAAACACCAGTACACTACCTGTATATATATGACACATGTGCTAACAAACACCAGTACACTACCAGTATATATATGACACAGGTGCTAACAAACACCAGTACACTACCAGTATATATATATATATATATATGACACAGGTGCTAACAAACACCAGTAGACTTCCAGTATATATATGACACAGGTGCTAACAAACACCAGTACACTACCAGTATATATATGACACAGGTGCTAACAAACACCAGTACACTACCAGTATATATATATGACACAGGTGCTAACAAACACCAGTAGACTTCCAGTATATATATGACACAGGTGGTAACAAACACCAGTACACTACCAGTATATATATGACACAGATGCTAACAAACACCAGTAGACTTCCAGTATATATATGACACAGGTGTTAACAAACACCAGTACACTTCCAGTATGTACATGACACAGGTGCTAACAAACACCAGTAGACTTCCAGTGTATATAAAAAACTCATCAAAATCTCCTGTCAAAAAAGTTAATGAGTTTGACGGGGCAAAAAAGGTCGTCAGAAAAACATCAACGATATTAAAATTTTCACGAAACATTAATTTTTCATTATTGCTCATTTTTACACTAAATTAACAAATGATCTCTGAACATGAATGATACCAGTTCGTGTAGAAACTCACTCATTTTTATTTAACCAGCGAAGTCAGCATAATATAATATAATATAATATAAAATATATATATATATATATATATATATATATATATATATATATATATATATATATATATATATATATATGCAACATGATCACAGTAAACAGGTGATATCACAATATGCAGAACAACCACTGTGAAAATAGTGAAATTCTAGCGCTGTGACATCTCACATTATCATGGAACTATCAAAATAAAACATCAATAGGAAGGCATATTAGTGCAAGATTACACCTCACAGTCACATCACAACACCCGACTTTGTGAAACACAATTGATACTCTACCAAATCATTAAGATGTTTTACTTGTCTAATGTATCTTAAATTAATATAATTTAGAAGAGTATCAGTTGTGTTTCACAAAGTCTGGTGTTGCGACATGACTGTGAGGTGAAGTCTTGACCCTTATATGCCTTCCTGTTGACACTTTGTTTATATAGTTCCTTGATAATGTGAGAAGTCACGAAAGTACTTGGAATTTCACTATCTTTTCACAGTGGTTGTTCTGCACACACACACACACACACACACACACACACACAAATATATATATATATATATATATATATATATATATATATATATATATATATATATATATATATATATATATATATATATATTTATATCAATAAAAACACTGTGACTAGTCAAGGATTCGAACCCATGTTGTTTTGGCCCTCCTCATGGTGAGCTAAAAACCACATGACGCTCTAACCCACAGGACCACCAAATTCTATAAGAGTCACACACTCAGCAGAGCTAGGTGTTTTACCTCATATACGACATTATACCCGTCCCAGTATGATGTGGGTGGGAGTGTCAGGATACTGTCAAGTGAAACTTATGAAGGACCTGTCACGCATAATGTGGCATGCGTGACAGGTCACACTCCCATATAGGCTGCCTCCCAACCAGCAAACCAGGTGCTAAGGGTTTAACGATCAATAGGGTACCTGTCGTTAAATCAGTACCTTGGTTCATTGGCCAATCACAGGCAAGCCCGCCAAAGCTGAAGCAACGTGGTTCACTTGTGATAAGCACTGGCAGACTTGCTTACCTGCTGGTTGAGTACGGTGCTCTCTCTCTGGCTTCTGCTTTGCTATCTGTCACCGTGGTGTACACTTACTATTATATCTGTTCACATATCATACATATCATACATATGGTGAAAGCTAATATATTTAATAGTCTACTGCTGAGTTTTGTTTGCTCCATATTCCCATTAAGACCAGGTCTCACAGGCCATTCTTACCTGTGTTCGAAATACATGGCTTAAATTCTTCCCAAATTTTATAAATTATAAATATATGTAATTTGTAGTACCGTAAACCAATATTCATATTAAAATCAACACTATTTGTTATGAAGCTTGATGCAACTTTCTCGGGCTTTTGACAATCAATTGGATGGTTAAAATTTCTCACATGAATAAACAGAGCATTAGACTCTTGTTCACTTTTAATGCTATATTTATGTTGTTGTAATCTTAGTTCAAGACTTTTACCAGTTTGACCGTAATAAACTGTATCTCATATTTTACAAGGAATCTTATAGACACATCCGTCAGCATTTCTGGGGGAATTTTTAATCAAAAGTTTTTTTTACCTTATCAAGATTTTTAATAAAAATACAACTTCGATTTTAAAATTCTTAAGTAGAGAAGGCATATCAACCAAGTTTTCATGGTAAGGGAGAACCAATGTATTCACGGCTAAATAAAACTGTTTGTTCTTTTTTTTAAATTGTAAAATGTATTTCTAGAAATTTTAAAGAATTTATCAATTAAGTATTTTTAGTATTTTAGATTACTGCCTATGTCATAAATTTTTAAGATTTCTTCGTCTATGAATTCCGAGCTGCAAATACACAAAATTCTCAAAAACATTAATGAGAATACAGTCAATTTAACTTTATCTTAATGTGAAAAATAATAGTGCACATAAGAACAGTTATTTGTTGGTTTTCCGTAAATTTAAAATTTAAAATAATTGTTCCCCTTAATAATTAAAACATCTAGGAAAGGCAAAGAATTATTTTGGTTAGACATAACAGTAAAATTATGGAATGAGCTAGATTATTTTGTTAAGTAATCTTATCTCAAAATATTCTATATACAAATTGCAAAGGACAGGTGAGAGAGAATTTCCCATTGCCATACCAAACTTCTGAGTGTAAAACTCGCCATTAAACACAAACTTAGCATCAACAATACAAAGTTTAATAAGTTTAATGATAGTAGGAACTGGCAATGGTAAATCGTAATTAACAAGTTCTTCAGATAAGAAACTTAATAAATCATCAACTGGAACTTTTGTTAACAAGGAAGTAACATCAAAACTAACCATGTTGAAATCATTTAAGTCAGTCAAGGTACTTAATTTATCCACTAAATCTATATTTTTTTAACGTTAAAGTCATGGAGCTAATAATGGGTCTGGCTGGATCACCAGCAACCATGCTTGTAGACTGTCTACACAGTACTACATTGTTCCTGAACTGAGCTTGTAGACCGTCTACACAGTACTACATTGTTCCTGAACTGAGCTTGTAGACTGTCTACAGAGTACTACATTGTTCCTGGATAGACAGAGTATGTAGACTGTCTACAGAGCAATATATTGTTTCTAGACAGTCGGAGCTTGTAGACCGTCTACAGAGTAGTATATTCTTCCTGGATAGACAGAGCATGTAGACTGTCTACAGAGATTACACTGTTCCAAGGGAGACCAAGCTTCTAGACTGTTTACAGAGCAATATATTGATTCTTGACAGACGGAGCTTGTAGACTGTCTACAGAGTACTACATTGTTCCTGGACTGAGCTTGTAGACTGTCTACAGAATACTATATTGTTCCTGGACTGAGCTTGTAGACTGTCTACAGAGTACTGCATTGTTCCTGGACTGAGCTTGTAGACTGTCTACAGAGTACTACATTGTTCCTGAACTGAGCTTGTAGACTGTCTACAGCGTACTACATTGTTCCTGGACTGAGCTTGTTGACTGTCTACAGAGTACTACAGTGTTCCTGGACTGAGCTTGTAGACTGTCTACAGAGTACTACAGTGTTCCTGGACTGAGCTTGTAGACTGTCTACAGAGTACTACAGTGTTCCTGGACTGAGCTTGTAGACTGTCTACAGAGTACTACAGTGTTCCTGGACTGAGCTTGTAGACTGTCTACAGAGTACTACAGTTCTCCGAACTGACGCTAACACAAAGTTCTTCATTATATCTGATACTTATTAAGGACTGTCATGATGACTGTGACAACTGATGGCCATCCACAACTGTTGTAACAGTTGTCACTCAGAGTTATATGGATTGGTACGTGAGTACGTGGTTGTACGGGAGAACGTGACTGTACGTGATTAGGTGTGTGTGATTAGTAGAGACATTTTCCTGAAAATCCCCCGAGGAAGTTGTAATCTCAGCGGATTAGAGGTTCTTGCAGGAGTAATCACTAATGTAATGTGTATCTTAGAAACTATGTGTACACTCAACGTAGTTACACCCGCCTGGCCATGCCTGTGTACCATGCTGTGTGTGTGTGTGTACTCGCCTAATTGTACTCACCTAATTGTTGTTGCAGGGGTCGATACTTAGCTCCTGGCCCGGCCTCTTCACTGACCGCTACTAGGTCCTCTCTCTCCCTGCTCCATGAGCTTTATCATACCTCGTCTTAAAGCTATGTATGGTTCCTGTGTGTGTACTCACCTAATTATACTCACCTAATTGTGGTTGCAGGGGTGGAAACTCAGCTCCTGGCCCCGCCTCTTCACTGATCGCTACTGGTTCCCTTCTCTCCCTGTTCCATGTGCTTTATCATACCTCGTCTTAAAGCTATGTATGGTTACTGCCTCCACTACATCACTTGCTAGACTATTCCACTTCCTGACTACTCTATGGCTGAAGAATTGCTTCCTAACATCCCTCTGACTCATCTGAGTCTTCAGCTTCCAGTTGTGTCCCCTTGTTTCTGTGTTTCCTCTCTGGAACATCCTGTCACTACCTACCTTGTCGAATCCCCGCAGTATTTTGTATGTCGTTATCATGTCTCCTCTAACCCTTCTGTCCTCCAGTGTTGTTAGTCCTATTTCCCTCAACCTTTCTTCATAAGGCAGTGTGTGTACTCACCTAGTTGTACTCACCTAGTTGTGGTTGCAAGGATCGAGACATAGCTTCTGGCCCCGCCTCTTCACTGGCCTCTACTGGGTCACTCTCCCTGCGCCATGAGCTTTATCATACCTCTTCTTAAAGCTATGTATGGAACCTGCCTCCACTACATCGCTTCCCAAGCTATTTCACTTCCCGACAACTTTGTGACTGAAGAAATACTTCCTAACATCCCTGTGATTCATCTGAGTCTTCAACTTCCAACTGTGTCCACTTGTTGCTGTGTCCCATCTCTGGAACATTCTGTCTCTGTCAAACTTGTCAATTCCTCTCAGTATTTTATATGTCGTTATCATGTTCCCTCTATCTCTCCTGTCCTCCAGTGTCGTCAGGTCGATTTCCCTTAACCTCTCCTCGTAGGACATACCCCTTAGCTCCGGGACTGGCTCACCACAGATATTAAAAGTCTTATAAATTCTCAAAAATGAAATATTTACCAACTTGTGTGGGCACTGAAGGTGAGAGTATTCTGGTACTGTGTACAGTGTTTCATAGCTGGTACTGTGTACAGTACCAGCTGTGCACACAGCTGGTACTGTGTACTGTCTCACAGCTGGTACTGTGTGTCAAAGCTGGTACTGTGTACAGTGTGTCACAGCTAGTAAGGTGTGTCACAGCTGGTACTGTGTGCTGTGTCAAAGCTGGTACTGTGTACAGTGTGTCACAGCTGGTACTGTGTGTCACAGTTGGTACTGTGTGTCACAGCTGGTACTGTGTGTCACAGCTGGTACTGTGTGTCACAGCTGGTACTGTGTGTCACAGCTGGTACTGTGTGTCACAGTTGGTACAGTGTGTCACTGTTGGTACTGTGTGTCACAGCTGGTACTGTGTGTCACAGTTGGTACTGTGTGTCACAGCTGGTACTGTGTGTCACAGCTGGTACTGTGTACTGTGTCTCAGAGTTCCTAGCTTCCAGCCTCCTCTGGCCGGACATAAATGTTAGAAGTATTGTGCTTGTTCTGACGCTGAATGAAGACTGAAAATAAGTCTCCAGACTGTTGCTTCAGCTTCACGTTGTACCAGACTATGGAGCAGAACTCTTCTCCAGGCTGAAGGACTGACCACCTCAAAACTACGTCTTTCAGGGTGATGGACTGATTGGTTCATCTTTACACCTCTGCTTCTGCTGTCTGCTTGGTATTCGACTGAAGTGTGTGTATGTGTGTGTTTGTGTACTCACCTAGTTGTACTCACCTAGTTGTACTCACCTAATTGTCGTTGCAGGGGTCGTGTCAGAGCTCCTGCCCCGCCTCTTCACTTGTCGCTACTAGGTTACTCTTCCTGCTCCATGAACTTTATCATACCTCTTCTTAAGGCAATGTATGGATCCTGTCTCCACTACATCATTTCCCATACAATTCCACTTCCTGACAACTCTTTGACTGAAGGAATACTTCCTAACATCCCTGTGATTCATCTGAGTCTTCAACTTCCAATTGTGTCCCCTTGTTGTTGTGTCCCATCTCTGGAACATCCTGTCTCTGTCCATCTTGTCAATTCCTCTCAGTATTTTATTTGTTGTTATCATATCTCCCTATTCCTCCTGCCCTCCAGTGTCGTCAGGTCGATTTATCTTAACTTCTCATCGTAGGACATGCCCCTTAGCTCCGGGACTAATCTTGTTGCAAACCTTTGCACTTTCTCTAATTTCCTTACGTGCTTGGCTATGTGTGGGTTCCAAACTGGTGCTGCATACTCCAATATAGGCCTAACGTACAAAGTGTACAGGGTCTAGAACGATTCCTTATTGAGATGTCGGAATGCTATTCTTAGATTTGCTAGGCGCCCATATGCTGCAACAGTTATTTGGTTGATGTGCGCCTCAGGAGATGTGCCCGGTATTATACTCACCCCAAGATCCTTTTCCTTGAGTGAGGTTTGTAGTCTCTGGCCCCCCCTAGATTGTACTTCGTCTGCGGTCTTCTATGCCCTTCTCCAATTTTTATGACTTTGCACTTAGTGGGACTGAACTCCAGGAGCCAGTTGCTGGGCCAGGCTTGCAGCCTGTCCAGATCCCTTTGTAGTCCTGCCTGGTCCTCGTCAGATTGAATTCTTCTCATCAACTTCACATCTTCTGCAAACATGGACACTTCGGAGTCTATTCCTGCCGTCATGTCGTTCACAAATACTAGAAACGGCACTGGTCCTAGGACTGACCCTTGTGGAACCCCGATCGTCACAGGCGCCCACTCTGACACCTCGCCATGTACCATGACTCTCTCATGTCTTCCTGACAGGTGTGTGCATGTGTGAGTGTGTGTGTATGTGTGTGTGTATGTATGTGTGTATACTCACCTATTTGTGGTTGCAAGGGTTGAGTCATAGCTCCTGGCCCTGCCTCTTCATTGATCGCTACTAGGTCCTCTCTCTCCCAGCCCCATGAGCTCAACAAACCTAGTCTTAAAACTAAGTATGGTTCCTGCCTCCACCACATCACTTGCCAGACTATTCCTCTTCCTGTCAACTCTATGACTATAGAAATACTTTCTAACATCCCTTTGACTCTTCTGAGTCAATTGTGACCCCTTGGTACTGTGTCCCCTCTCTGGAACATCCTGTCTCTGTCCTCCAGTGTCGTCAGGCCGATTTCCCTTATCCTTTCTTCGTAGGACATTACCCTTAGCTCTGGAACTAATCTTGTTGCAAACCTTTGCAATTTCTTTAATTTTTTGCTTGACCAGGTGTGGGTTCCAAACTGGTGCTGCATACTCCAGTATGGGCCTGACGTACACGGTGTATAGTCTTGAACGATTCCTTACTGAAGTATTGGAACGCTATTCTCAGGTTTGCCAGATGCCCATATGCTGCAGCAGTTATCTGGTTGATGTGCGGCTCAGGAGATGTGCTCAGTATTATACTCACCCCAAGATCCTTTTCCTTGAGTGAGGTTTGCAGTCTTTGACCACCTAGCTGCTGTCTTCTTTGCCCTTCACGGATCTTCATTAATTTGCATTTGGCAGGGTTAAATTTAAGGAGTCAGTTGCTGAACCAGGCTAGCAGCCTGTCCAGGTCTCTTTGTAGTCCTGCTTGATCCTCACCCGATTTAATTCTTCTCATTAACTTCACATCATCTGCAAACAGGGACACTTCTGAGTCTATTCCTTCCGTCATGTCATTCACATATACCAAAAATAACACTGGTCCTAGGATGACTCGTTGTTACCTCCCTGTCAAATATTCTTTGATCCATTGCAGTTCCCTTCCTGTTATGTGTGTCTGATCCTCTAGCTTTTGCACTAATCTCTTGTGAGGAACTGTGTCGAAGGCCTTCTTGCAGTCCAAGAAAATGAAATCTACCTACCCCTCTTTCTCGCATCTTACTTTCATTACCTTCTCAAAAAACTCCAGTAGGTTTGTTGCACAGGATTTTCCTTAACTGAATCCGTGCTGGTTGTCGTTTATAATCTTGTTCCATTCTAGGTGCTCCACTACTCTTCTCCTGATAATTTTCTCCATGGCTATGCATACTGTACTCGTCAGTGACACTGGTCTGTAGTATAGTGTCTATTGTCTGTCTCCTTTCTTAAAAATGGGGACTACACTTGCCATCTTCCATACCTCAAGTAGTGTCCCACTTTCAATGGATGTGTTGAAAAATGTTGTTAGTTACACACACTGCATCTCTGCTCCCTCTCTAAGGACCCATGGAGAGATATCGTCCTGTCCCACCGCCTTTGAGGTATCAAGTTCACTTAGCAGCTTCTTCACCTCCTCCTCAGTTGTGTGTATTTCATCCAGCACTTGTTGGTATATCCCTGGTTGGTGTACCTTCCTATTATGACTTCCCAGAGTCCTTTCTGTCTCCACTGTAAATACTTCCTTAAATCTCATGTTGAACTCCTCACATACTTCTTGGTCGTTTCTTGTGAGCTCTCCACCCGCTTTCCTCAACCTGGTTACCTGGTCCTTGACTGTTGTTTTCCAAATGATGTGGCTATACAACAACTTCGGGTCAGACTTGACTTTCGATGCTGTGTCGTTTTCGTATTGTCGCTGAGCCTCCCTTCTTACCTGTGCATACTCGTTTCTGGCTCTCTGACTAATCTATTTATTTTCTTGGGTCCTTTGTCTTCTGTACTTTTTCCATTCTCTAGTGCACTTATTTTTTTTCTCCCTACACCTTTGGGTGAACCAAGGACTCTTTCTGGTCTTCCCATTATTTATGTTGCCCTTGGGAACAAACCTCTCCTCTGCCTCCTTTCATTTTGTTGTCACGTAGTCCATCATTTCGTTTACTGACTTTCCTACCAATTCTCTATCGCACTGAACCTCCTGCAGGAAGTTCCTCATACCTGTGTGGTCCTTCCTTTTGTAGTTTGGCTTTTCCCATCCTACTCCTGCATCCCTCTCCACTCGTAACTCTACTATGTATTCTAAGCTCAGAACCACGTGATCACTAGCTCCAAGGGGCCTTTCATATGTGATGTCCTCGATGTCCAAGCTACTCAGGGTGAACACGATTTCCAGTCTTGCTGGTTCATTCTCCTCTCTCTCTCTCTCTCTCTCTCTCTCTCTCTCTCTCTCTCTCTCTCTTTCTCTGGTAGTGTCCCTAACATGTTGATGCATGAGGTTTTCCAGTACCACATCCATCATCTTGGCTCTCCATTATTCAGGACCCCCATGTGGCTCCAGGTTTTCCCAGTCAATCTCCTTGTGATTGAAATCACCCATAACTAGTAACTTTGCTCTCCAAATTTGAGTTCTTCAGGCCACCTAGGCTAGTGTGTCCATTGCTCTGTTGCTCTCTTCATATTCTTCTCTTGGCCTCCTGCAGTTCTCTGGAGGGTTGTTCATCATTGCAATGACTACCTTACATCCCCTAGACTGAATTGTACCTACTATGTAGTCCCTTTCGTTCATTCCATCCATTCCTTCCATTTCCTCAAATCCCCATCGGTTTTTAATGAGCAGTGCAACTCCTCCTCCCCATCTGCTCTCTCTCTCTTTCCTCAGGGTCTGATTCCCAGTTGGGAAGATTGCATCTGTTATCATCCTTGTGTGTATGTGTGTGTGTGTGTGTGTGTGTGTGTGTGTGTGTGTGTGTGTGTGCATCCATGTAAGTTTTTTTTATTCGGAAATTAATTACTTCACGTATCCTATTAAGGAAATATTTTACCAGATTGAATCATAATTGTGCCTCAACAATCATGTAATTTCTTGATGGAAAATTAAAATGTGTCAAAACTGCAACTTTGACAACTTGTATCAGGGGTCATCAATCTGCATCAGGGGTCATCAACCAGCATCAAGAGTCATCAACCAGCATCAGGGGTCATCAACCTACATCAAGGGTCATCACCCTGCATCAGGGGTCATCAATCTGCATCAGGGGTCATCAACCTGCATCAGGGGTCATCAACCTGCATCAGGGATCCCTAACCAGAGGGCCGCATGTGGTCCTTCTAGGAAATTTGATGCGGCCCTCACATATAATTATGAATTCACTTGTATGCAGGTTCCTCACTGCCCAGTGTCAACATTTACAAAACATCATAGGACCCCAATGGAAATAAGTCACTTTGACTTTTTTGGGTTATGCTGGAAGGTTCTCTACACATATGTTGCTGTGTATGATAATCTATGTAAACGTATTTGTGTATACCTGAATAAACTTACTTATTTGACATTATCACCGCCGCTAACACCACCTACACTTCTGGTGCGCATCATTTATGTGGCTATAACTGCCAACTGCTCAACTCCTTTCAATTCGCCTTTTCAAATTGGTTTTTCATACTAAAAAGTTGGGGACTGCTGCTCTATAAATTCTTTGACTTAAACGTTTTTCGTTATATTTTAGAACTCAAAAATTATTATTTAGCAAAAAACGCAAAAATGACAGCCATTTTCCAAGATGGCGGCCGTAGTACACTTTAACTGTGTTGATTTCTAGTACGTTATAACAAGGTTCTAGAACTTTGCTATAACAAGGTTCAAGAACTTTGTTATAACAAGGTTCAAGAAATTTGTTACAACAAGGTTCTAGAACTATGTTACTACTAGTGTAATCAGTGTAACAAGTGTAGTCAGTGTAAAATTATAGTAAATGTAGAAAGTGTAGCAAGCGTAGGCAGTGTAGCAAGTGTAGACAGTGTAGCAAGTATAGTCAGTGTAGCAAATGTATTCAGTTTAGTAATTGTAAAATTGTAGCAAATGTAGTCAGTGTAGCAAGTGTAGTCAGTGTAGCATGTGTAGCCAGTGTAGCAAGTATAGCAAGTGTAGTCAGTGTAGCAAGTATAGTCAGTGTAGCAAGTATAGCAAGTATAGTCAGTGTAGCAAGTGCAGTCAGTGTAGCAAGTTTAGTCAGTGTAGCAAGTGTAGTCCGTGTAGCAAGTATAGCAAGTGTAGTCAGTGTAGCAAGTATAGCAAGTGTAGTCAGTGTAGCAAGTGTAGTCAGTGTAGCAAGTGTAATCAGTGTAGCAAGTGTAATCAGTGTAGCAAGTGTAATCAGTGTAGCAAGTGTAGTCAGTGTAGCAAGTGTAGCCAGTGTAGCAAGTATAGCAAGTGTAGTCAGTGTAGCAAGTGTAGCCAGTGTAGCAAATATAGCAAGTGTAGTTAGTGTAAAATTGTATCAAAGTAGCAAATGTAGCAAGTCTAGTCAGTGTAGCAAGTGTGGTCAGTGTACTCAGTGTAGAAAGTGTAGACATTGTTGGAAATGTAGTCAGTGTAGCAAGTGTAGACATTGTTGGAAATGTAGTCAGTGCAGCAAGTGCAGTCAGTGTTTACCTGGAGAGAGAGAGAGTGTAGCAAGTGTTACAGTGTAGACACTGTAACAAGTTGTGTCAGTGTAGCAAGTGTAGTCAGTGTAGCAAGTGCAGTAAGTGTAGTGTAGTCAGTGTAGACACTGTTGCAAGTATTGTCAGTGTAACAAATGTAGTCAGTGCAGTCAGTGTAGCAAGTGTAGCAAGTATAGCAAGTGTATTTAGTGTAACAAATGTATTCAGTGTAGTCATTGTGAAATTGTAGCCAATGTAGCAAGTGTAGTCATTGTAAAATTGTTTCAAATGTAGTAAATGCAGTAAGTGTAGTCAGTGTAGCAAATATAGTCAGTGTACTCAGTGTAGCAAGTCTAGTCAGTGTAGCAAGTGTAACCAGTGCAGTCAGGGCAGCAAGTGTAGCAAATCTAGTCAGTGCTGCAAGTGTAGTCAGTGCAGCCAGTGTAATCAGTGTAGCAAGTGTAGTCAGTTTAGCAAGTATAATTAGTGTAGCAAGTGTAGTCAGTGTAGCAAATATAATTAGTGTAGCAAGTGTAGTCAGTGTAGCAAATATAATTAGTGTAGCAAGTGTAGTCAGTGCAGCAAGTGTAGTCAGTGTAGCAGGTGTAGTCAGTGTAGCAAGTGTAGCAAGTATAGCAAGTGCAGTCAGTGTAGCAAATGTAGTCAGTGTAGCAAGTGTAGTCAGTGTAGCAAGTGTAGTCAGTGTAGCAAATGTATTCATTGTAAGAACATAAGAACCTAAGAAAGAAGGGACACTGCAGCAGGCCTACTGGCCCATGCGAGGCAAGTCCAAGTCACCTACCGGCCTCAGTCACTGACCCAAGCTAGTCAGATCCAACTCACACACACCCACTCCCGCTCATGTATTTATCAAACCAATTTTTAAAACTACAGAATGTTTTACCTTCAATAATGGTACTCGTGAGTTTGTTCCACTCATCCACATCTCTATTACCAAACCAGTCATTGTTTTTCTATATCCTTCCTAAATCTAAATTTTTCCAACTTGAAACTATTGCTGCGAGTAATGTCTTGGCTAGATATTTTTAGCACGCTATTTACATTCCCTATATTTATTCCTGTTTTCCCTTTAAACACCTCAATCATAAAACCCCTAATTCTACGCCTTTCTAAAGTGCAGATTCAGTGCCCTCATCTATATTGTTGTCATCAGAAAACTTGCTTATGTCGCTATTTATTCCTTCATCGATGTCATTTATGTAAATTGTGAACAACAAGGGGCCCAACACTGACCCCTGTGGAACACCGCTCGTGACCCGCCCCTACTCTGATTTCTCCCCATTTATGCAAACTCTCTGCTGCCTATCTGTCAACTACGCCTATATCCAGGGAACAAAATTTCTCCTCTGATTCCGTGTTCCTTAATTTTCCTCAATAGTCTCCTTACTGAAATCCATATACACAATATCATATTCATTACCATGATCTACCTCCTCAAACACCTTAGTGAAAAAAGTTAGTAAATTCATAAGACAGGAACGCCCCTTAGTAAAACCGTGCTGAGATTCATTAATCAATTTATACCTTTCAAGATGGCTACGAATTGCCTCCGCAATTATTGATTCCATAAATTTTTCCACTATGGAGGTTAGGTTTATTGGTCTATAGAACGAAACTTAGGACCTGTCTGAAGTTTGTAGATAGGTATCACATTTGCCACTTTCTACTTATCTGGTACTATGTAGTGATATGTTGAAAAGATTAGCCAAAGGTTTGCTAAGTTCTTCTTTACTTTCCTTTAGAACCCTTGTGTACAGTTCATAAGGTCCCGGGGATTTGTTAAATTTTAATTTATCTATCTGTTTAAGGTCCATGTCACTTGTGACCCTAATCGTGTATAGTTAATTTTCGTCCTGTTCTACATAATTTATTTTTTCTGGAATTTCGTTAGCATTTTCCTGTGTAAAAAACGAGAGGAAGTAAGTGTTAAAAATCTACACATATCGTGATCACTGTCAGTGTAATAGTGAACTACTCAGGCTTACCTGTGTCAACTATTACTTGCAGTCAGTCATTATCCTGGCCATGTTAATTAAAACTGTGCTGGACACCAACAAACAAGTCAGGCAGTAATGACTGGCTGCTGCTGGACAAAACTCCTCCAACAAATGGAATCATTTCAGAGTTGCTGCTGAAAGTGACTGATGTTCAACTATGTTTCTGCCTGAGTGAATTACTGAGTTATTGAGCCTGACTGCTGCTGCCTCTCTATCTTCTTCACACTCTTACAACAATATTTATAGTTAATATTATTATTGTTATAATTATAATAATTATTATTAATTATTTATTGTTATTTCTATTCTTATTATTAATTATTATTATTATGATTATTACTAATTATTTATTATTATTACTATTCTTATTCTTATTCTTATTATTATTATTATTATTATTATTAGTAGTAGTAGTAGTAGTAGTATTTTTTTCATTATTATTATTATTATTGCTGGTCTGGAGGAGGGTGGGTCTGAGTAAGAGGTCTGTAGAAGGGTGGGTGTGAGAAAGAGGTCTGGAGGCGGGGCGGGTCTCTGAAAAAACAGTTCTCGAGGAGTGGGTCTGAGAAAGAGGTTTGGAGGAGGAGGGTGGGTCTGAGAAAGAGGTTTGGAGGAGGAGGGTTGGTCCGAGAAAGAGGTCTGGAGTAGGTGGGTGGGTCTGGGACCAGGGGACCTAACTTTCGTTACTTCAGTGACTCGACAACCTGACACCACTGTGCTTATTCGCTTTAAATTGTTCTTAGTGTTACAGCACTGGCTTACCCTGGGTTAGTTACAGCACTGGCTTACCCTGAGTTACAGTACTAGCTTTCCTTGGGATAATTACAGCACTGGCTTACCCTGTGTTAGTTACAGTACTGGCTTACCCTGGGTAAGTTACAGTACTGGCTTACCCTGGGTTAGTTGCAGTACTGGCTTACCCTGGGTTAGTTACAGCACTGCTTACCCTGGGCTAGTTACAGTACTAGCTTACCCTGGGTAAGTTACAGTACTGGCTTACCCTGGGTTAGTTGCAGTACTGGCTTACCCTGGGTTAGTTACAGCACTGCTTACCCTGGGGTAGTTACAGTACTGGCTTACCCTTGGTTAGTTGCAACACTGGCTTACCCTGTGTAAGTTACAATACTGGCTTACCCTGTGTTAGTTACAGCACTGGCTTTTCCTATTTTAATTACAGCACTGGCTTACCCTGTTATAGTTGCAGCACTGGCTTACCCTGGGTTAGTTACAACACTGGCTTACTCTTGATTAGTTACAACACTGGCTTACCCTGGGTTGGTTACAGCACTGGCTCACCCTGGGTTAGATTCAGCACTAGCTTTCCCTGGGTTAGTTACAACACTAGCTTACCCTGGGTTAGTTACAGCACTGGCTTACCCTGGGTTAGATTCAGCACTAGCTTATCCTGGGTTAGTTACAGCACTGGCTTACCCTAGGTTATCATGTTTAGTATATAAATATATGCAACACCTGCCATATTGTAATAACATACCTGACATAGACATTGGTAAAATAAAAATACATAAAAAAAGAGTATCGTTCAAAGAGTGAAAATATCACATGGGAGTGAAAATGTAACATGGGAGTGAAAATATCACATGGGAGTGAAAATGTAACATGGGAGTGAAAATATCACATGGGAGTGAAAATGTTGAAAAGTAACTGGTGCTGACAAGCGTTAAAAGGCCAAAAGGTCATACGCCATAACAATGGATATTTTTTTGGAGTGTCACTTTGCTCTGGTGTCCTGTTGTTGTGTGATAGATTGCTGCCTCCACTCTTTTGAGGCTTCCTCTTGTCCTTCTCCCTTCTCTTTAATGTCACTTCAAATGATAACTTGCACATTTCCACCAGTTTTCCTTTGTTGTGCACTCGTCGTGGGATCATACCTACTCGTCACTCGTCACGGGATCATACCTACTCCTCACTCGTCACGGGATCATACCTACTCCTCACTCGTCACGGGATCATACCTACTCCTCACTCGTCACGGGATCATACCTACTCCTCACTCGTCACGGGATCATACCTACTCCTCACTCGTCACGGGATCATACCTACTCCTCACTCGTCACAGGATCATACCTACTCCTCACTCGTCAAAGGATCCTTCCTACTCCTCACGGGATCATACCTACTCCTCACTCGTCGTGGGATCATACCTACTCCTCACTCGTCACAGGATCATACCTACTCCTCACTCGTCAAAGGATCCTTCCTACTCCTCACGGGATCATACCTACTCCTCACTCGTCGTGGGATCATACCTACTCGTCACTCGTCACGGGATCATACCTACTCCTCACTCGTCACAGGATCATACCTACTCCTCACTCGTCAAAGGATCCTTCCTACTCCTCACGGGATCATACCTACTCCTCACTCGTCATAGGATCATACCTACTCCTCACTCGTCACAGGATCATACCTACTCCTCACTCTCTGAGAAATAATCTATAAAAGGAAAAATAAAGTGATTTAAGCAATTAATCTTTTTCATGGTTCTCTCTTTCTTCCTGTCCGACTATAACCTTCCTAACTTCTCTCTCCACAACCTTCCTTTTTTCTATCTGTTTTTGTCTTCACTCATTTTTTTCTCACTTCCTTCTTCCTGTTTACCCACAACCTTTCTTACCCTTGTCTTTCTATCTACCCTCAACCTTTCTTACCTCTCCCTTTCCCTTTTCATCTACCTATAATTATCTCTCTCTCTCTCTCTCTCTTATTGTATACCACAACTATATATGGACATGGACATATATATATATATATATATATATATATATATATATATAAGTATGTATATATATATATATATATATATATATATACTTTATATATATATATATATATATATATATATATATATATATACGTATATATATATATATATATATATATATATATATATACGTATATATATATATATATATATATATATATATATATATATATATATATATATATATATAGGAAGAATATTTGGATTTCTTCCTGATGCCATTTGAATATTCCACTTCTCCTACCACCCCATCTTTTAATTTTTTTTTTTTTTTACCAATAGGTATATTTTATTACATAATATGGTACAGAAGATTTGAGAGATACATTGTTGATATAAAGATGGCATATACAGTACACGAGGTGAGAGATACATGTCTATATATATATATATGGTCAAGTGGAATTGACGGTCAAGTGGATAGAGGAATCCGAATTTTGTCCAGTTCTCACAGGGTTGGGCATTGAGACGTAGTGTCGAATCCTGGCTACCCGCAGTGATGTTAATGACTCAAAATCACTTGTTTCTTGATTTTATTAATACATATGTAGACTGCTCGTGAAGGCTGGTACCCAAAACAGGATGAGGCTGAAATTAGTCTCTGAAACTCCAAGACCATACATATGTAAATACATACATACACACACACACACACACACACACACACACTATGACTCGACCCCTGCAACCACAAATAGGTGAGTACAAATAGGTGAGTACACACACACACACACACACACACACACACACACACACACACACACATACATACATATATATATGTCGTGCCGATTAGGTAAAACTTGCGATTTTGGCTTAAATAGCAACGCTCACCTTGCCATATAAGACAAGTGAAAATTTGTGTATGCAATAATTTCGCCAAAATCATTCTGATCCTAACGAAAAAAATATATTTCATTGTGTTTGTTTATTATTAAATTATTGTAAACGTATCTAAAATATATTTAGTTGGATTAAGCTAAATTAAATTGTGCTTGTTATAATAAGGTTAGGTAAGTTTTCTAAGTTTCTTTTGGTACAAAATTAAAAAAATTAACATTAACAGAAATGAAAAATATATATCTTTAAACGTATAAGAGAAAATTTTAGAAAGGACTTAATTTTAGATGAGTTCAAATTGTGGGACCCATAGCCTCGGAGAAATGGATAAAAAGGCTTCAAGGAAGAATATTTGGATTTCATCCTGAAGCCATTTGAATATTCCCCTACCACCCCATCTTTTAATTAAGTTCTTTCTATAATTTTCTCTTATACGTTTAAAGATATATTTTTTTCATTTATGGTAATGTAAAAAATAAATAATTTTGTAACAAAAGAACCTTAGAAAACTTATTTAACCTTATTATAACAAGCGCAATATAATTTAGCCTAATCCAACTAAATATATTTTAGATAAGTTTACAATAATTTAATAATAAACAAACGCAATAAAATATATTTTTCTCGTTAGGTTCAGAATGATTTGTGCGAAATTATTACGCACACAAATTCTCACTTGCCTTATTCGGCAAGAAGAGCGTTGCTATTTAAGCTAAAATCCGCGCGACATATATACAAATAATCTACACAGGAGAAGGGAGTTGGCGACGTTTCGGTCCGACTTGAACCATTTACAAAGTCACACTAACAGGAGGGAGAGAAGGAGGGAGTATACAGAGGCCAGCAGACAGTGACGCGATGAGACAGGTGGTGTGTGACAGGTGGTGTGTGACAGGTGGTATGTGAGTCTATGTTTACTGTGGATGGTATTGTCGCAGAAGAAACATAATTAGTGCACCATACAGTGTGAAGTGCACCATACAGTGTGAAGTGCACCATACAGTGTGAAGTGCACCATACAGTGTGAAGTGCACCATACAGTGTGAAGTGCACCATACAATGTGAAGTGCACCATACAGTGTGAAGTGCACCATGCAGTGTGAAGTGCACCATACAGTGTGAAGTGCACCATACAGTGTGAGGTGAACCATACAGTGTGAAGTGCACCATACAGTGTGAAGTGCACCATACAGTGTGAAGTGCACCATACAGTGTGAAGTGCATCATACAGTGTGAAGTGCACCATACAGTGTGAAGTGCACCATACAGTGTGAAGTGCACCATACAGTATGAAGTGCACCATACAGTGTGAAGTGCACCATACAGTGTGAAGTGCACCATACAGTGTGAAGTGCACCATACAGTATGAAGTGCACCATACAGTGTGAAGTGCACCATACAGTGTGAAGTGCACCATACAGTGTGAAGTGCACCATACAGTGTGAAGTGCACCATACAGTGTGAAGTGCATCATACAGTGTGAAGTGCACCATACAGTGTGAAGTGCACCATACAGTGTGAAGTGCACCATACAGTGTGAAGTGCACCATACAGTATGAAGTGCACCATACAGTGTGAAGTGCACCATACAGTGTGAAGTGAACCATAGTGTGAAGTGCACCATACAGTATGAGGTGCACCATACAGTGTGAAGTGCACCATACAGTGTGAAGTGCACCATGCAGTGTGAGGTGAACCATACAGTGTGACATGAACCATACAGTGTGAGGTGAACCATACAGTGTGACATGAACCATACAGTGTGAGGTGAACCATACAGTGTGACATGAACCATACAGTGTGACATGAACCATACAGTGTGACATGAACCATACAGTGTGACATGAACAATACACAACTATTTTGCTAGCATACCACAAACATGAACTGCGTGTGTCTTATTTTAAACTTAAATAAAAACAGAAAGCTAAAGGAAGGCAGCCACAGAAAGGAAGGCAGAAACATAAAGGAAGGAGCAACATAAAAGAAGGCAGCTACATAAAGGAAGGCAGCAAATAAAGGAAGGCAGCAACATAAAGGAAGGCAGCAACATAAAGGAAGGCAGCAACATAAAGGAAGGCAGCAACATAAAGGAAGGCAGCAACATAAAGGAAGGCAGCAACGTAAACGAAGGCAGCAACATAAAGGAAGGAAGTAACATAAAGGAAGGTAGCAACATAAAGGAAGGGGGCAACATAAAGGAAGGCAGCAACATAAATTAAGGCAGCAACATAAAGGAAGGCAGAAACATAAAGGAAAGCAGCAACATGGATGAAGGCAGCAACATGAAGGGAGGCAGCAACATATAGGAAGGCAGCAACATAAATTAAGGCAGCAACATAAAGGAAGGCAGCAACATAAAGGAAGGCAGCAACATAAAGAAAGGCAGCAACATAAAGGAAGGGAGCAACATAAAGGAAGGCAGCAACATAAAGGAAGGCAGCAACATAAAAGAAGGCAGGAACATAAAGGAAGGCAGCAACATAAAAGGAAGGCAGCAACATAAAGGAAGGCAGCAACATGAAGGAAGGGGGCAACATAAAGGAAGGCAGCAACATAAACGAAGGCAGCATCATAAAGGAAGGCAGCAACATAAAGGAAGGCATCAACATAAAGGAAGGCAGCAACATAAAGGAAGGCAGCAACATGAAGGAAGGCAGGGACATAAAGGAAGGCAGCAACATAAAAGAAGGCAGGGACATAAAGGAAGGCAGCAACATAAAGGAAGGCAGAAACATAAAGGAAGGCAGAAACATAAAGGAAGGCAGAAACATAAAGAAAGGCAGAAACATAAAGGAAGGCAGCAACATAAAGGAAGGGAGAAACATAAAAGAATGCAGCAACATAAAGGAAGGCAGAAACATAAAGGAAGGCAGAAACATAAAGGAAGGCAGAAACATAAAGAAAGACAGCAACATAAAGGAAGGCAGCAACATAAAGGAAGGGATAAACATAAAAGAATGCAGCAACATAAAGGAAGGCAGAAACATAAAGAAAGGCAGCAACATAAAGGAAGGCAGCAACATAAAGGAAGGCAGAAACATAAAAGAATGCAGCAACATAAAGGAAGGCAGAAACATAAAGGAAGGCAGAAACATAAAGGAATTCAGCAACATAAAGGAGGGCAGAAACATAAAGGAAGGCAGCACGCTGCTTGACTCTCCTGGATGAAGTGTGTCATGTCAACTGCCTGCTTGACTCTCCTGGATGAAGTGTGTCATGTCAACTGCCTGCTTGACTCTCCTGGATGAAGTGTGTCATGTCAACTACCTGCTTGGCTCTCCTGGATGAAGTGTGTCATGTCAACTACCTGCTTGACTCTCCTGGATGAAGTGTGTCATGTCAACTGCCTGCTTGACTCTCCTGGATGAAGTGTGTCATGTCAACTGCCTGCTTGACTCTCCTGGATGAAGTGTGTCATGTCAACTGCCTGCTTGACTCTCCTGGATGAAGTGTGTCATGTCAACTACCTGCTTGGCTCTCCTGGATGAAGTGTGTCATGTCAACTGCCTGCTTGACTCTCCTGGATGAAGTGTGTCATGTCAACTGCCTGCTTGACTCTCCTGGATGAAGTGTGTCATGTCAACTGCCTGCTTGACTCTCCTGGATGAAGTGTGTCATGTCAACTGCCTGCTTGGCTCTCCTGGATGAAGTGTGTCATGTCAACTACCTGCTTGACTCTCCTGGATGAAGTGTGTCATGTCAACTACTGTTATCAAGTGTAGAAATAATGTCGTCAGTTTCAATATAGAAAATGTTTTAGCCAGGATATATTAAAGTGAGAGAGTATTTGCAACAAATGGCTTGTAAAGTCTGGTTGAATGCAATATGTGTGCAAATGATAATCAGTTTTATTGAACTGTAAGAACATTTGTCAAGTGATAGTCATTAGTACTTGTCGTGTAAGACATACGAAATTTAAAACAAATTGAATACTTTTTCAACACTGCGGCCGTCTGCCTCCCAGGTGGTGTGACCTGACGAGGAAAACACTTTCACCGTCACTTATTTAATCACTGTCTTGCCAGAAGGATGGCAGCATCACATTTCAGATGTCGCTCCGAACTTCAGTATTCCCACTTCTCCTTCATAGTGCAGGCACTGTTCTGCTCACCTCCAGGACTCAAGTCCAGCTATCTTATGTCAATGAATCCCTTCATGTTACCTTGCACACACTCCAACAGCACTTCAGATTATAAACGCAGATTGCCTCTACTCACTCCTATCTAGCCCACTCACAAACGCCAGCTGGATGTCCAGGCGCCTAGCATTTAAAACCTCCAGGATTTCAGATAACATCCCCTACCCTTTCTTACCTCAGCACCAGATTTATACGCCCTCTTATTAATCCATTTTTCTCCATTCTCTATAAATGTCCAAACCTCCTCAAAAACTCCTCAGCTCTCTGAATAAAACCTTTAGACACTTCACACCGCATCTTCTAACTCAAATTTCTCTGCATAATATTCGCACCTTACGTTGCCGTCAAACACGACATTTTTACTGTCTCCAGCCTCCGTATCTCCGCATCATTCACATCTCATTCTTCATTCCTATACAAGTGCTGGTACCACTATACTCTGGTACATTTTCCCTTTTGCCTCTACAGACAAGGTTCTTTTTCTCCACAGATGCCTTAGTGAACCACCCACTTTTTTTCTTCGTCAATACTCTGGTTCACCTCATCTCTCAGACCCATCTGCCGATAAGTCTGTTCTCAATGTCTGAACACATTTACTTCTTCATATTTCCTCCCTTTAATCTAATAGCCAATCTCTCAGTTTAATATCTTTATTATGCACCCCATACCCATCCTGTGGGTGGTAGTCAAAAGATTACAGAGGTACATAATGGGTCCAGGGACTGGGCCCCAAAGTTTTGATAGCTGAACAAGGTGCAAAGGTTATGAACTCACAAGTTACAAACGTAATGAATCATGTAAGTAAGTAAATTTACTTACTTACGTTTATACATGGTTACAATCATGAACAAATTATAAAGTAATGGGCAATTCACACGTCCACACCCGGTCACAACTGTAATCAGTTATTGATGCAAATATTAATTGTTGGGTCACACACACACACACACAAACACACACACACACACACACACACAGGAGGACAGGAGAGATAGGGAGGACATGATAACGACATATAAAATACTGAGAGGAATTGACAAGGTTGACAGAGACAGAATGTTCCAAAGATGGGACACAGCAACAAGGGGACACAGTTGGAAGTTGAAGACTCAGACGAATCACAGGGATGTTAGGAAGTATTTCTTCAGTCACAGAGTAGTCGGGAAGTGGAATAGCTTGGGAAGCGATGTAGTGGAGGCAGGTTCCATACACAGCTTTAAGAAGAGGTATGATAAAGCTCATGGCGCAGGGAGAGTGACCCAGTAGCGGCCAGTGAAGAGGTGGGGCCAGGAGCTATGTCTCGACCCCTGCAACCACAACTAGGTGAGTAACTAGGTGAGTACACAGGCTAGGCGGACAAAGGCTACAAAGCTCGGAAAAGGAGAAAGACCTTGGGGTGAGTATATCGCCAAGCACGTCTCCGGAGGCACACATCAACCAGATAACTGCGGCAGCATATGGGCGACTGGCAAACCTAAGATTAGCGTTCCATTACCTTAACAAGGACTCGTTTAAGACACTGTACTCCGTGTACGTCAGGCCCATACTAGAATATGCAGCACCAGTCTGGAACCCACACCTGGTCAAGCACATAAAGAAACTAGAGAAAGTGCAAAGGTTTGCGACAAGGTTAGTTCCACAACTCAGGGGTCTGTCCTATGAAGAAAGGCTGAGGGAAATAGGACTAACAACACTGGAGGAAAGAAGGGTCAGAGGAGACATGATAACGACATACAAAATACTGCGGGGAATCGACAAGGTAGACAGTGACAGGATGTTCCAGAGAGGGAACACAGAAACAAGGGGGCACAACTGGAAGCTGAAGACTCAGATGAGTCAAAGGGATGTTAGGAAGCATTTCTTCAGCCACAGAGTAGTCAGGAAATGGAATAGTCTAGAGAAATACATAGTGGAGGCAGGAACCATACACAGTTTTAAGACGAGATATGATAAAGCTCATGGAGCAGGGAGAGCAGATACCCAGTAGCGGGCAGCGCAGAGGCGGGGCCAGGAGCTGAGTCTCGACCCCTGCAACCACAATTAGGTGAGTACAATTAGGTGAGTACACACACACACACACACACACACACACGTATGACTGAGGAATGTCACACATCCTTGTCTGGAATTTTGTTACACTCGCTGTTACTACATTCTTCAATATTTGTCTATTTGCAGTAATGTCATTACAAGAAGCTGCTTACACTTCTCTGTAATATACCGCTACTGTGGATTGTCTTTTATACACAAAAAAAAAACACGCTGAACAGAGTTTTTTATCCGTTAACCCGGCGTTAAGTTCCTTCTGGGATGTGATAAAGCAATTTACTCTCCTGCTCGCCCCTCGCTCGCCCGGAGTGCCCTCACATAAAGGAAGTGTCGATCAAGCATGTTTCCTTTGCTTGCCAAACTTCTACAGGAAGCAATGCAGAATGCCTGATTTCTTGCTGTGTCTGGGGTTAGACGACTGTGTATGTATCTTTAACATGATATTAGAGTGGGTGTAGGATTTTCTTAATTTTCCTACTACAGTAAGATTTCGATTATCTCTCATTAACCCGTCCAAATTACAACAGTGGTCAGCCGTGACGTAACTTACGAGGAAGTGGAGCGTCTAGACTGGTACATCTGTGTCCAATTTGACACTGAAGAAAACAATACGTCACTGCCCCTTTGTGAGGGCTGGGCCCCTTTGTGAGGGCTGGGCCCCTCAGTTGAAAAGGGCTTGAAAAGGCTGAAGGGGGCAGATACCCCCCTCCTGGAGAAATTTCTCTACAGATATGTGTGAGTTCAAGATCACCTACAATTTGCACATTATCATGACTATTTAAAAGTGAGAACAGTTGGTTACCATTACGATTACCAAACGGTGAGTTTCCAATGCTTTTGTGTCTAGTATTATTATCTCCAATGATAAGAGCAGGTTCAGACTGAGCACAAGTTGGGAGCTCCAAGTAATTAAACTTATCAGCAGGAGCATATAAGTTAAATATGTTGAGAGCAGGTATTGAGAGCATGGTATTGTAGCCCCTTTGTTTTCTTATGTGTGAGAAGTTGATGGGGAAGTGATTTTTTAATATATAGAAAACAAGAGTTCGTAGATTTGTGGTTATATGCAACAAATGATGGCAATTTAGGGGGCTGGGATTTATCAGGGACTCTGCACTCTTGTAGACACACAACATCAATGGGTTCAATGGTTACTTTATGATGAAGGTCAGGGAATCTTTTTCTAAGTGATGCAATATTCCAACTTAAAATAGAAAGTTTAGACGAGTTTTGATCCATTATAGAAGTCCTGGGATCTGGCTTAGTTTCTCAGCATAATGAAATTTTTTTTTTCATATAAATAGCAAACCTCATCAATGCCAGCAGTGTTACCCTGGTCCATGAGTTTTCTGAGTGCACTACCAGTTGTGAGGCCTCGTGGCAGTCTTTGTTTACACAGAGCACGACGCTGTTCATGTGTGAATGTATGATAGGTGGCACTACCACTCACATTCCCTCCTCCACTACCATTACACACATCACTATAACTGTCATCACCAACACCACTACCAACATTGTGTTCATTACATTTATCAGCAGTATTATATTCAACATTAACGTCAATGTTGTTAACCTCATCACACTCGGCACCACCACTTATATGACAATCATCACTATTATTAACATCATAGACACCACTGCCCTCAGCATGATGCTCACTATAGTTATCAACACAGCTGTTGGATTCGTCATTACCGTAATTAAGGACACTATCACCACCTTGTTCATCAGCCTTACACTCGCTTTCAGAATTTGTGACAATCTTGCTATTGGTACACTCTACACATCTTTCCTTGTGCTGCTCAAGTTGTTGCTTCAGGTGAAATTGCTGTCTCTCCAGTACCCCTATGCGCGACTTCAGGTTGTATACCACACGAGCAAGACTAGGAACATCTGGAGACGTGAAGCCCCTGTCAGCTGAGCTCGGTGGCAGACTGTCAGCTGACTCAGCTAGACTGGTATTGACAGCAGACGTGATGGAGCTCTGTTGATGTGCTCCCCAGGTGAAGTGCTCAACCCCATTGTCTGAGGGCAGGCATGAGCCAGTACTCAGACTCGAGGTATCTGGTAGGCCTGGGGGGTCATAATGGGAGGTGCAAGGTGAGGTGCGGTTGGCTGCGATGTGGGCAGCCCTCACACTGCAGTCAGCATGAGCTGCTGTGACTCCTGAAGTCTTACAATTGATACATTGTTTAGGAACAGTCTGTTGCTGTTTGATCATATCATAACACCGTTCAGAAGGATGAACATTGGCACACACTGCACACCATTGTTTATATTTTTAATACTTTCGGTACCTCGCTATTTCCCACGTTTACTTTTAATTTCCATCTACATACCTACAAGAACAAACACTACTTCTTGGTTAATTGCTTGAAAGAGCAAATCGCCTCGAAATCAAAACCTTCACTTCTCACAATCTTCAAATACTCCTTCCCTCCTGTATGCAGTAGTGACTTCAAGAGAATGCACATCTTGTGAAAGCCACCGCTCCACCTATTAGCCCGAAATTACCAAAGCATTTACTAAGTTAAATCAGCACAGCCAACGTACAACAAAGAAAGAGGTTTGCTGGAAAACTAGTCTCTGCACCACTAGCTCTCGAAGCAACGTCTGTACACCTCGAAATTATGAACAACATCTCTTCTCTCACCCTTTCCAAAAGTGAGTGAAAAACACTCGGCCTAGGACTGAAATTCTCCACACACATAAACACGAAAAGGAAATGTATTTAAATACCATATCCAAAAACCACAGTTTCAGTGACATCAATTTCCAGGAAGGCTTCATGGAAGGCTTGGTCACAGCAGTCATTTCTGAAGACAGGTACGTCACCGTTTTAGCTGTTCAATGATCACACTATAAACATTATCACTGCAAGCATGAGGAAGAGACGTGTAAAGAACTTCAAGGACTACAAACAGAAGATGGATAGGTTACTAGAAGTCGGTGAAACAAACGAACCAGGGAACTGAACAAGGCAAACGTCTTCTACATGTATGGACTTCCGGAGGAATACCAACCAGGCGTACACATGAGACCCATATCCTCGGGACTAGGCACTGACCGCACACCAGCTAGTAGGTTTTTTGTCAAACACCTTTCACAGTTCCTGGCGACCATGAACACGGCTCATCTTAGTCACTCGGAGGATCTCATTATGAGGATAGAAGACTTGGGCATCAGAAACAAAAAATCTGCATCTCTGAATACATATAATTATTCTCCAGACATCTAATTCTCATGATCTTAATCTCCTAATTCCTTCCAAAGATCCTTGACGCTAGTGAGCTAGTATATGTGACCCTGAACCACTTTTGTAAATAATTATTTTTACCTTATTCCTAGTATATATCCTTTATAGTATAATAACATATATCTCCTACAGTGTATAATATTAAGGTATTAAATGGACCCCAATGGAAATAAGTCACTCTGTCTGACTTTTTTGGGTTATCCTGGGTTCTCTACACATATGCTGCTATGTATGATAATGTATGTAACTATATTTGTGTATACCTGAATAAACTTACTTACTAAGGAGTCATTTGGCATGTGTTCACAGCTGATCACACTCGTTGCCAGTCTGTACATAGAACACTTAGAGGAGGAGAGCTTAAGTAGCCATTCCTAGGGAGGTAACATGACAAAGATACGTCAGTAATTTGCTGGTCATTACTTCGAGAAGCGTCAATACTTTCAACCTTTGAATAACAAATTCGGTAGAACTTGAGATCAAATTAACCACTGAAGAAGAAAAAGACGGTCAGATGGCTCTTCTGAACGACGTGATCTGCAAGAATGAAGATAAACTTAATTTCAATGTTTGCCACAAAACCCACCACCAAAAATAAGGATTTACTGAACTACCAATCTCATCACGAGAACTGAACTTGGAAATAATACTGATATTTTTCTAAGATCACACAAAATATGCTTATCATCAACATTCATATAAGAAAAATTGACGCCATTAACTAAATCTTTCTAAAACTTTGCTGTTGACAACAATTCATCAATGCAGAGACAAGATTCCAGCCCAAGGAGAGATATATAATAATAAAAGGTATACAGACCATAGCTGACATCAATGACATACTACTATATAGGTCAGTTTTGCCCCAGGATGCGACCCACACCAGTCCACTAACAACCAGGTTCCCATTTTACTGATGGGTGAACATAGACAACCGGTGTAAAGAAACACGCTCAATGTTTCTACCCTCGCTGGGTCGAACCCAGACACTTGCCATGTGAAGCGAGAGCTTCAGCCACCAGGCCAAGTGCTCAAGTTGCTGGAGGGCGAAATTTTTTTTCCACTAAATGACATAAACGTGATCTTGTACAACGATAACACGAGTCTCAACATCTTCTCTACAATGACTCAATCAACATCCACAGTGACTCAATCAACATCCACAATGACTCAGTCAACAACCACAATGACTCAGTCAACAACCACAATGACTCAATCAACATCCACAGTGACTCAATCAACATCCAAAATGACTCACACAGCTCCCGTCAGTCAGTCAGTCAGTCAATCAGTCAGGTGACAGTCAACATTACGTTACATTAACGTTCTATATATGAACGTTGTGTTGACGTATTTCCTCACTACAATAATTTATCTCCGCTGGACTGTAGAAAAAAGTCATTTAAATTTTTTTTTCAAGTGCTTCATGGAGCGGGAAAAAGTGTTTTGTGTATCAAAGGAACCGAACTGAACGATCATGGGAGAAAATGAGTTGCAAGAGTTGTGATCATGGGAGAAAATGAGTTGCAAGAGTTGTGATCATGGGAGAAAATGAGTTGCAAGAGTTGTGATCATGGGAGAAAATGAGTTGCAAGAGTTGTGATCATGGGAGAAAATGAGTTGCAAGAGTTGTGATCATGGGAGAAAATGAGTTGCAAGAGTTGTGATTATGGGAGAAAATGAGTTACAAGAGTTGTGATCATAGGAGAAAATGAGTTGCAAGAGTTGTGATCATGGGAGAAAATGAGTTGCAAGAGTTGTGATCATGGGAGAAAATGAGTTGCAAGAATTGTGATCATGGGAGAAACGAATTTGCAAGAGTTGTGATCATGTGGGAAAATGTGTTGCAAGAGTTGTGATCATGGGAGAAAATGAGTTGCAAGAGTTGTGATCATGGGAGAAACGAATTTGCAAGAGTTGTGATCATGGGAGAAAATGAGTTGCAAGAGTTTGATCATGGGGGAAAATGAGTTGCAAGAATTGTGATCATGGGAGAAACGAATTTGCAAGAGTTGTGATCATGTGGGAAAATGTGTTGCAAGAGTTGTGATCATGTGGGAAAATGTGTTGCAAGAGTTGTGATCATGGGAGAAAATGAGTTGCAAGAGTTGTGATCATGGGAGAAACGAATTTGCAAGAGTTGTGATCATGGGAGAAAATGAGTTGCAAGAGTTGTGATCATGGGGGAAAATGAGTGGTGCTGGAGGTAATTACTCGTGATGATGACCATTGATTATAAGGAGGGTAGTAACTAATGCTGGAGTGGGTCAGGATCAGTACACAGGGTGGGTCATCACTGGTGCTAGAGTGGGTCAGGATCAGTGCAGAGGGTGGGTCATCAATTGTGCTGGAGTGTGCAGGATCAGTACACAGGGTGGGTCATCACTGGCATTGGAGTGGGTCAGGATCAGTACACAGGGTGGGTCATCACTTGTGCTGGAGTGGGTGAAGATCAGTACAGACGGTGGGTCAACACTGGTGCTTGAGTGTGCAGGATCAGTACAGAGGGTGGGTCATCACTAGTGATTGAGTGGTTCTGGATCAGTACAGAGGGTGGGCCATCACTGGTGCTGGAGAGTGCAGGATCAGTACAGAGGGTGGGCCATCACTGGTGCTGGAGTGGGTCAGGATCAGTACAGAGGGTGGGTCATCAATGGTGCAGGAGTGGGCAGGATCAGTGAAGAGGGTGGGTCGTCACTCTTGCTGGAGTGGGTAAGGATCAGTGCAGAGTGTGGGTGGTCACTGTTGCTGGAGTGGGTGAGGATCAGTGCAAAGGGTGGGTGAGGATCAGTGCAGAGGATGGGTCATCACTTTTGCTGGAGTGGGTCAGGATCAGTACAGAGGTGGGTCATCACTGATGCTGGAGTATGGAGGATCAGTGCAGAGGGTGGATCATCATTGTGCTGGAGTGGGTCAGGATCAGTGTAGAGGGTGGGTCATCTCTGGTGCTGTAGTGGGTCAGGATCAGAGCAGAGGGTGGGTCATCACTCGTGCTGTAGTGGGTCAGAATCAGTGCAGAGGGTGGGTCATCTCTGGTGCTGTAGTGGGTCAGGATCAGAGCAGAGGGTGGGTCATCACTCGTGCTGTAGTGGGTCATGATCAGTGAAGAGGGTGGGTCATCACACTATGCCTACTTGCCCACCTAAGGAAGGTCCTGAAAATCCACGTGAGGAAACACTATTCCTATATATTAGAATACGTCTGGGTCCTGAGAGGCTGATCATTTCTGTCACACAAGGTTCAGAAGTAAAGCTCATTATAGGCATGAAAGTGACCTGAAACACAGGTATTGACCTGATGAAAGTCTCTATTACTTGTCAAGTTTGAAGAATGTGTTTAGGTAGTCCAGGTTATTATTTTGTCAAGTTGTGAGGTGGACCAGGTTTATCCTGTACCAGTATAATGAATGTCACTGTTGTTGGCAGTAATGTATATCACTGTTGTTGACAGTGACGTATTTTACTGTTGTTGACAAAGATGTATGTCACTATTACTGACAGTGATGTATGTCACTGTTGTCGACATTTGAAAAGTTAGAGAGAAGGACAACTTATCATCACTCAATCCGACCTTAGTCGTTGAAGGTGTCTGGAGGCCTCATTAATCACCATCACTGACACCTTGGAACAAAACCCAGAAAAATGCAACATATCCAAAACACCCCATCTCTAACTTACGCATTCTGCTGAAGAGGACCTCAGATGTAGGTGGAAATATTCAGGAAAAAAATCCATTTTTTGTTTCCATGATCTACATGAGAGTATCCATTAAACATTAGTGAGTGTCCATTCCGCTCTCTCTCTCTCTCTCTCTCTCTCTCGCCTCATTTTCGTCCTGGTCTTCATCTCAGACACATTCACCAATGTTTCACCTTCTTCCTCGACTGACACATAAAATCTTCCAGGCAGCAAACCTATGTCTCCAGATGTCAACACATGTACTCTGAGGCCAGTCGTCCTCACTGTGTGAGGGGGAACGTCACCTTTAACGCTAGTGAAGGCAGCCTCTTATTGCCCTCCAATACGACCCAGGAAGTAGAACTTCTCTTTTTTATGCAACCATTCCATTGCAAATATCAGAGTGCACGCAGTAAAATCTGCCTAAGAAATGGCTCGTAATGAAGAGAAAAAAAAGGCAGGTGATAAAGATGACTTGGTGGACGTCTTTCTGCACTGGAGATATATAGTGTTAATATTGCTCAGTTAGTTGCATCTGGCATGATACAGACAGCGTTGAGAGGCACTAGGCAAGGCTCTGCAAGCACTGGCCTCCATCTGGGGACACCAACCACCTACAAGCAATTGCAATAAATGATCCAAAGCTTATAGAGTAAGATGGTAAGAGCCAAGTAACCTACAATACTAAATATATTTAAATATATAAATATGTATATATATACATGTATATATATATATATATATATATATATATATATATATATATATATATATATATATATATATATATATATATATATATATATAATTGGTCAATAAGCAAGGCCTCATTTAAGATTATGCTCTTTCTAAAATTTTCTTTTATACGTTTAAAGACATTTTTTCATTTATATATTATACATATATATATATATATATATATATATATATATATATATATATATATATATATATATATATATATATATATATATATATATATATATATATATATATATATATATATATATATATATATATATATATATATATATATATATATATATATATATATATACATGTCATCGATTAGGTAAAACTGGTCAATTAGCAAGAACTCATCTAAAATTAAGTCCTTTGTAAAATTTTCTCTTATACGTTTAAAGATATATTTTTTCATTTATGTTAATGCAAAAATTTATAATTTTTTACCAAGAGAAACTTTGAAAACCTACCTAACCTTATTACAACAAGCGCAATTTAATTTAGCCTAACCCAACTAAATATATTTTAGATACGTTAACAATAATTTAATAATAAACAAACACAATGAAATATATTTTTTTCGTTAGGTTCAGAATGATTTTTGCGAAATTATTGCATACACAAATTTTCGCTTGTCTTATATGGCAAGATGAGCGTTTTACCTAATCGGCACGACATATATATGTCGTGCGACTGGGAGAGTTGCCTGATCCCATTGCTGATCTTGCAGTGACAGATTCACTGCCTTCTTAAAGATTGATCTCAGGAGTGCGTCATAGTTGAGTGTTGGGTTGTCAAAAGAGGGTGCGCACCTCAAGAAGTAAGTGAGTCTTGGCATAGTAAGACACCTTGTGAGGAGATACAGGGCATCATGGGCATCAATATCACTTATTCTCTCCTCCATTCGATGGCCTGATATATATATATGGCCCGACAAAGAAAAACTTTCATCATCACTCATTCCATCACTGTCTTGCCAGAGGCGTGCTTACACTACAGTTACAAAACTGCAACATTAACACCCCTCCTTCAGAGTGCCGGCACTGTACTTCCCATCTCCAGAAATCAAGTCCGGCCTGACGGTTTCCCTGAAACCCTTCATAAATGTTACCTTGCTTACACTTCAACAGCACGTCAAGTCCTAAAAACCATTTGTCTCCATTCGCTGCTATCTAACACGCACACGCACGTTTGCTGGAAGTCCAAGCCCCTCGCGTGCAAAACCTCCTTTACCCCCTCCCTCCAACCTTTTCTAGGCCGACCCCCTACTCCTCCTTCCCTCCACTACAGATTTATACACTCTCGAAGTCATTCTATTTTGTTCCAGCCTCTCTACATGTCCAAAACATCTCAATAACCCCTGTTCTTATGGGGAGAAAAGATGTTTCCTCCAGCTTGATGTTGCATGATGCTGCTTGATGCAGCTAGCAAACCAGTCTCTGAGTTTCTGAGCTGCTCAAGTCTCTCCTGAGTCTCTCTCAGTTTACTCTCAATGCTGTTGATAAAGGTTTACTGTACATGATACATCTACTGCATTGACATACAAGTTAGTCTTATACTGAGGATGTAGAAATGTACTGAGCATTGTGTTGTAGTCAGCTGTGTAACTCTGCATCATTCAAAGCTTCGTTGATGGAATGTGTCAAATCGCCTCTCTTGTCAGAGGTGGCAAACATTGTAAACACCAGCAGAGTAGTGGAACACAATGACACCTTAGCTCCTGGATACATCCACTTGCTGCTGAGTTCTAGTGGGTTTCATTGTTCAAGTGGGTTTCAGAGTGTGTTCTAGTGGGTTTCAGTGTTCTAGTGGGTTCCAGAGTGTGTTCTAGTGGGTTTCAGTGTTCAAGTGGGTTTCAGTGTTCAAGTGGGTTTCAGAGTGTGTTCTAGTGGGTTTCAGTGTTCAAGTGGGTTTCAGTGTTCAAGTGGGTTTCAGAGTGTGTTCTAGTGGATTTCAGTGTTCTAGTGGGTTTCAGAGTGTGTTCTAGTGGGTTTCAGTGTTCTAGTGGGTTTCAGTGTTCTAGTGGGTTTCAGTGTTCTAGTGGGTTCCAGAGTGTGTTCTTGTGGGCTTCAGTGTTCTAGTGGGCTTCAGTGTTCTAGTGGGTTTCAGTGTTCTAGTGAATTCCAGTGTTCTATTGGGTCTCAGTGTTCTAGTGGGTTCCAGAGAGTATTCTAGTGGGTTCCAGAGTGTGTTCTAGTGGGATCCAGAATGTGTTCTAGTGGGTTTCAGTGTTCTAGTGGGTTCCAGAGTGTGTTCTAGTGGGTTTCAGTGTTCTAGTGGGATCCAGAATGTGTTCTAGTGGGTTTCAGTTTTCTAGTGGGTTTCAGTGTTCTAGTGGGTTCCAGAGTGTGTTCTAGTGGGTTCCAGAGTGTGTTCTAGTGGGTTCCAGTGTGTGTTCTAGTGGGTTCCAGGGTGTGTTCTAGTAGGTTCCAGTGTGTGTTCTAGTGGGTTCCAGAGTGTGTTCTAGTGGGTTCCAGTGTGTTCTAGTGGGTTACAGAGTGTGTTCTAGTGGGTTCCAGAGTGTGTTCTTGTGGGCTCATGTGTGTGTTCTAGTGGGTTCCAGTGTGTGTTCTAGTGGGTTCCAGAGTGTGTTCTAGTGGGTTCCAGTGTGTTCTAGTGGGTTCCAGTGTGTATTCTAGTGGGTTTCAGTATGTGTTCTAGTGGGTTCCAGTGTGTGTTCTAGTGGGTTCCAATGCGTGTTTTAGTGGGTTCCAGAGTGTTTTAGTGGGTTCCAGTGTGTGTTCTTGTGGGTTCCAGTGTGTGTTCTAGTGGGTAGCAGTGTGTTCTAGTGGGTTTCAAAGTATGTTCTAGGGGATTCTAGTGGGTTCGAGTGTGTGTTCTAGTGGGTTCCAATGCGTGTTTTAGTGGGTTCCAGAGTGTTTTAGTGGGTTCCAGTGTGTGTTCTTGTGGGTTCCAGTGTGTGTTCTAGTGGGTTACAGAGTGTGTTCTAGTGGGTTCCAGTGTGTGTTCTAGTGGGATCCAGTGTGTGTGTTATTGGGTTCCATAGTGTGCTCTAGTGGGTTCCAGTGTGTGTTCTAGTGGGATCCAGTGTGTGTGTTATTGGGTTCCATAGTGTGTTCTAGTGGGTTCCAGTGTGTGTTCTAGTGGGATCCAGTGTGTGTGTTATTGGGTTCCATAGTGTGTTCTAGTGGGTTCCAGAGTGTGTTCTAGTGGGTTCCAGAGTGTGTTCTAGTGGGTTCCAGTGTGTGTTCTAGTGGGTTCATGTGTGTGTTCTAGTGGGTTCCAGTGTGTGTTCTAGTGGGTTCCAGAGCGTGTTATAGTGGGTTCCAGAGTGTGTTCTAGTGGGTTCCAGTGTGTGTTATAGTGGGTTCGAGTGTGTGTTCTAGTGTGTTTCAGTGTGTGTTCTAGTGGGTTCCAGAGTGTGTTCTAGTGGGTTCCAGTGTGTGTTCTAGTGGGTTCCAGTGTTTGTTCTAGTGGGTTCCAGTGTGTGTTCTATTGGGTTCCAGAGTGTGTTCTAGTGGGCTCCCGAGTGTGTTCTAAAGGGTTCCATGTGTGTTCAAGTGGGTTCCAGAGTGTGTTCTAGTGGGTTCCAGTTTTCTAGTGGGTTCCAGTGTGTGTTCTAGAAAGTTCCAGTGTTCTAATGGGTTTCAGTGTGTGTTCTAGTGGGTTCCAGAGTGTTCTAGTGAGTTCCATTGTTCTAGTGGGTTCCAGAGTGTGTTCTAGTAGGTTCCAGTGATTTAGTGGGTTTCAAAGTGTGTTCTAGTGGGTTCCAATGATCTAGTGGGTTCCAATGATCTAGTGGGTTTCAAAGTGTGTTCCAGTGGGTTCCAGTGATTTAGTGGGCTCCAGAGTGTTCTAGTGGGTTCCAGTGTTCTAGTGGGTTCCAGAGTGTATTCTAGTGGGTTCCAGAGTGTTCTAGTGGGTTCCAATGTTCTAGTGGGTTCCAGAGTGTTCTAATGGGTTCCAGAGTGTTCTAGTGGGTTGCAGTGTTCTAGTGGGTTCCACGGTGTTCTAGTGGGTTCCAGTGTTCTAGTGGGTTCCAGTGTTCTAGTGGGTTCCAGTGTTCTAGTGGGTTCCAGTGTTCTATTGGGTTCCAGTGTTCTATTGGGTTGCAGTGTTCTAGTGGGTTGCAGTGTTCTTGTGGGTTCCAGTGTTCTAGTGGGTTCCAGTGTTCTAGTGGGTTCCAGTGTTCTAGTGGGTTCCAGTGTTCTAGTGGGTTCCAGTGTTCTAGTGGGTTCCAGTGTTCTAGTGGGTTCCAGTGTTCTAGTGGGTTCCAGTGTTCTAGTGTGTTCCAATGTTCTAGTGGGTTCCAGTGTTCTAGTGTGTTCCAATGTTCTAGTGGGTTCCAGAGTGCTGTGAAGAATTAGCGACGCTCTTTTTCCTGGTGATTATTATGCTGCTGAGACCAGTAAAGGAGCCTTCATTAGTATATGTAAATGAGCTCACTGAGGCTGCTGAATGATCTCACAGAGCTCACTGAGCCTGGTGAATGATCTCACAGAGCTCACTGAGCCTGGTGAATGATCTCACAGAGCTCACTGAGCCTGGTGAATGATCTCACAGAGCTCACTGAGCCTGGTGAATGATCTCACAGAGCTCACTGAGCCTGGTGAATGATCTCACAGAGCTCACTGAGCCTGGTGAATGATCTCACAGAGCTCACTGAGCCTGGTGAATACAGGAAGTTTGGGAGGTAAGCTTTAGAGTGGAAAGGAATGAGGAACATACTGAGGAGGAGGAAGAGGAGCATGAGGGAGAAGAGGAGGAAGGGGAACAAGAGGACGAGGAGCAGGAGCAGGAAGAGGATGAGCGAGATGTAATCAAGGATGATACAACACAAGAAGATTGAGAGGTAATCAGGTTGAAGCCAAGATGGGCAAGTCTGAAAGGTAGCTCTTACCCACATCCGTATTAAACCTTAAACCAGGATGATCACTACCACTGTGTCTTAAACCAGGAAGATCACTACCACTGTATCTTAAACCAGGAAGATCACTATCACTGTATCTTAAACCAGGAAGATCACTACCACTGTATCTTAAACCAGGAAGATCACTATCACTGTGTCTTAAACCAGTAAGGTCACTGCCCCTGAATTTTAAACAAGGAAAATCACTACCACTGTATCTTAAACCAGGAAGATCACTACCACTGTATCTTAAAACAGGAAGATCACTACCACTGTATCTTAAACCAGTAAGATCACTACCACTGTATCTTAAACCAGAAAGATCTGTACCACTGTTTCTTAAACCAGTAAGATCACTACCACTGTATCTTAAGCCAGGAAGATCACTACCACTGAATCTTAAACCAGGAAGATCACTATCACAGTATCTTAAACCATGAAGATCACTACCACAGTATCTTAAACCAGGAAGATCACTACCACTGTATCTTAAACCAGGAAGATCACTACCACTGAATCTTAAAACAGGACGATCACTACCACAGTATCTTAAACCATGAAGATCACTACAACTGTATATTAAACCAGGAAGATCACTACCACTGTATCTTAAACCAGGAAGATCACTATCACTGTGTCTTAAACAAGTAAGGTCACTGCCACTGTATCTTAAACCAGGAAGATCTGTACCACTGTATTTTAAACCAGTAAGATCACTACCACTTTATTTTAAACCAGGAAGATCACTACCACTGCATCTTAAACCAGGAAGATCACTATCACAGTATCTTAAACCATGAAGATCACTACCACAGTATCTTAAACCAGGAAGATCACTACCACTGTATCTTAAACCAGGAAGATAACTACCACTGTATCTTAATTAAACCAGTAAGATCACTACCACTGTTTCTTAAACCAGGAAGATCTGTACCACTGTATCTTAAACCAGTAAGATCACTACCACGGTATCTTAAACCAGTAAGATCACTACCACGGTATCTTAAACCAGTAAGTTCACTACCACGGTAACTTAAACCAGTAAGATCACTACCACTGTATGTTAAACCAGGAAGATCTGTACCACTGTATCTTAAACCAGTAAGATCACTACCACTGTATCTTAAGCGAGGAAGATCACTACCACAGTATCTTAAACCAGTAAGATCACTACCACGGTAACTTAAACCAGTAAGATCACCACCTCTGTTACTTGTAGTATTGAAGCTGTGAAATATCACTTCAGAAAACATCATGTTCTGCTATGTGCAATTTGTTCAATATGTCGTTGCCGTGGTAGTTTATCTTACCTAAGGCAGAAGTTCAATGAAATTCGTATATTATTGTTTTTTTTTAGAAATTTTAACCCATATAGTTTAGTAACCCTCTCACCAGGATGCGTCCCTGGCTAGTCATCTAGCACCCATGTACCTAACTTATTAATACTAGGTGAAAAAGGGCAGCAGGTGTAAGCTCAACTCGTCGGAGGATCGAACCCAAGTCCTCTGAGTTTGCGAGTTGAGACCGCTACCAAGTGAGCCACGAACTCTTTATTCACAAAGTTAGTTCCTTAATAATTGTGTGAGAGTTGTTGCTCTTTTTTGGCATGCTAAGAGTGCGTTACATTTTATTCTGCTTGTGTCACACACCCATACTAGCATGCGCTACCCACAAGTGAACCAGGTGCTGAGGGTATACCGAGTAGGAGTCCCCATGTTATTCTAGTACCTGGGTTCAAGCAGCCAATCACAAGGAAGCCCACCAAAGCTGTGAAGCCGTGTGGTACTCTCGTGAATCAACACTGGCTGACTTACCTTCAAGTCTGGTCGAAGACAGTTCTCACTGTGTCTCTTGCTTACAAGTTTGTCTTACTGTACATATCCTCTGTAAATATTGTACGTATAATTGCTTGCTGTGAGGAAAAAGTTCATTAAATAAGAGGGGACTGAATGATTGGTGGAGGAAGAATGATTGAGTAGCAACAAGGGACCCTGGGGGACGGAGTAGCATCAAGGGACCCTGGTAGACGGAGTAGCATTAAGGGACCCAGGTAGACGGAGTAGCATTAAGGGACCCTGATAGACTGAGTAGCATCAAGGGATCCTGGTAGACGGAGTAGCATCAAGGGACCCTGGTGGACGGAGTAACATCAAGGGACACTGTTAGACGGAGTAGCATCAAGGGACTCTGGAGGACGGAGTAGCATCAAGGGACCCTGGTGGACGGAGTAACATCAAGGGACACTGGTGGACGGAGTAGCATCAAGGGACTCTGGTGGACGGAGTATCATCAAGGGACCCTGGTGGACGGAGTAGCTCAAGGGACCCTGGTAGACGGAGTAACATCAAGGGACCCTGGTGGACGGAGTAACATCAAGGGACACTGGTGGACGGAGTAGCATCAAGGGACTCTGGAGGACGGAGTAGCATCAAGGGACCCTGGTGGACGGAGTAGCATCAAGGGACCCTGGTAGACGGAGTAACATCAAGGGACCCTGGTGGACGGAGTAACATCAAGGGACACTGGTGGACGGAGTAGCATCAAGGGACTCTGGAGGACGGAGTAGCATCAAGGGACCCTGGTGGACGGAATAACATAAGGGACACTGGTGGACGGAGTAGCATCAAGGGACCCTGGTGGACGGAGTAGCATCAAGGGACCCTGGTAGACGGAGTAACATCAAGGGACCCTGGTGGACGGAGTAGCATCAAGGGACCTTGGTGGACGGAGTAGCATCAAGGGACCCTGGTAGACGGAGTAGCATTAAGGGACCCTGGTAGACGGAGTAGCATCAAGGGACCCTGGTAGACGGAGTAGCATCAAGGGACCCTGGTAGATGGAGTAGCATCAAGGGACCCTGGTAGACGGAGTAGCATTAAGGGACCCTGGTAGACGGAGTAGCATTAAGGGACCCTGGTAGACGGAGTAGCATCAAGGGACCCTGGTGGACGGAGTAGCATTAAGGGACCCTGGTAGACGGAGTAGCATCAAGGAACCCTGGTAGACGGAGTAGCATTAAGGGACCCTGGTAGACGGAGTAGCATTAAGGGACCCTGGTAGACGGAGTAGCATCAAGGGATCCTGGTAGACGGAGTAGCATTAAGGGACCCTGGTAGACGGAGTAGCATCAAGGGACCCTGGTGGACGGAGTAGCATTAAGGGACCCTGGTGGACGGAGTAACATCAAGGGACCCTGGTGGACGGAGTAGCATTAAGGGACCCTGGTGGACGGAGTAACATCAAGGGACTCTAGTGGACGGATTAGCATTAAGGGACCCTGGTGGACGGAGTAGCATCAAGGGACTCTGGTGGACGGAGTAGCATTAAGGGACCCTGGTGGACGGAGTAGCATCAAGGGACCCTGGTGGACGGAGTAGCATCAAGGGACCCTGGTGGACGGAGTAGCATCAACGGACCCTGGTAGGAGTAGCATTAAGGGACCCTGGTGGACGGAGTAGCATCAAGGGACCCTGGTGGACGGAGTAGCATCAAGGGACCCTGGTGGACGGAGTAACATCAAGAGACCCTGGGGGACGGAGTAGCATCAAGGGACCCTGGTAGACGGAGTAGCATCAAGGGACCCTGGTGGACGGAGTAACATCAAGGGACCCTGGGGGACGGAGTAACATCAAGGGACCCTGGTAGACGGAGTAGCATCAAGGGACCCTGGTAGACGGAGTAGCATCAAGGGACCCTGGGGGACGGAGTTCCTTTGTCCCTCTGTTCCTATGTTCCTCTGTTCCTATGTTCCTATGTTCCTTTGTTCCTGTTCCTCTGTTCCTCTGTTCCTATGATCCTCTGTTCCTATGTTTCTCTATTCCTATGCTCCTTTGTTCTTATGTTTCTTTGTACGTAGGTTCCTATGTTCCTCTATTCCTATATTCCTATGTTTCTATGTTCCTTTGTCCCTCTGTTCTTCTGTTCTTATGTTCCTACCATCCTATGTTTCCATGATCCTTTGTCCCTGTGTTCCTCTGTTCCTCTGTCCCTCTGTTGCCATGTTCCTATGTTCCTCTGTCCCTCCGTTTCTCTGTTTCCATGTTACTATGTTCCTTTGTTTATCTGTTCCTATGTTCCTACGTTAATATGTTCCTCTGTTCCTATGTCCCTATGTTCCTCTGTTTCTGAGTTCCTATGTTACTCTGTTCCTGTATTCCTATGTTACTCTCTTTCTCTATTTCTATGTTCCTATGATCCTCTGTTCCTCTATCCATCTGTTCCTCTGTTCCTCTATTCATCTGTTCCTCTATCCATCTTTTCCTATTTTTCTATGGTGCTTTGTTCCTCTATTCCTATATCCATCTGTTCCTCTTTTCCTCTGTTTCTATGTCCCTAAATACTTATGTTCCTATGATCCTTTGTCCCTCTGTTCCTATGTTGTTGTGTTCCTATTTTCCTCTGTTCCTATTTTCCTCTGTTCCTTTGTTCCTGTTCTTCTGCTCCTATGTCCGTCTGTTCCTATGCTCCTTTGTTCCTATGTTTCTCTTTTCGTATGCAAATTTGTTCATATGCTTCTTTGATCCTATGTTCCTCTGTTCTTATGTTTCTATGTTCCTTCGTCCTTCTGTTCCTATGATCCTATGTGCCCATGACCCTTTGTCACTGCGTTCCTATGTTTCTCTGTCCCTCTGTTCCTATGTCCCTCTGTACCTCTGTCCCTCTGTTTCTCTGTTCCCATGTACTATGCTCCTTTATTCCTCTGTTCCTATGTTCCTACTCAATTATTTTCCTCCGTTCCTATGATCCTCTGTTCCTGTGTTCCTATGTTCATCTGTTCCTCTGCTCCTCTGTTCCTGTATTCCTATGTTCCTCTGTTCATATGTTCGTGAGTTCCTATGTTTCTCTGTTCCTGTATTCCTTTGATCATATGTTCCTGAGTTCCTATGTTACTCTGTTCCTGTATTCCTATGATCCTCTCTTTCTCTATTTCTATGTTCCTCTGTTCCTCTATCAATCTGTTCTTCTGTTCCTCTATCCCTCTGATTCTATTTTTATGGTGCTTTGTCCCTCTGTTCCAATTTTTTATGGTGCTTTGTTCCTCTGTTTCTTTATCCCTCTGTTCCTCTTTTCTTATGTTTCTATGTCCCTACGTTACTATGTTCATATGATCCTTTGTCCCTCTGTTCCTCTGACCCTCTATTCCTCTTTTTTTCTTTTGCTATATTCCTATGTTCCTCTTTTCTCCTGTTCCTATGTTCCTACGTTCCTATGTTTCTATGATCCTTTGTCTCTCTGTTCCTCTGTCCCTCTTTTTCTCTGTTCTGTTCCCCAGTTCCTCTGTCACTCTGTTCCTATGTTTTTTGTTCGTCTGTTCCTATGTTCCTACGATCCTTTGACTTTTTGTTCCTCTGTTCCTATGTTCCTCTATTTTCTGTTTCTAAGTTCCTATATTCCTATGAACTTTTGTTCCTCTGTTCCTATATTCCTATTTTCCTATGTTCCCCTGTTCATATGTTCCCCTGTTCATATGTTCCCCTGTTCCTATGTTCCTTTGTTTTTTATTCCTTTGTTCCTATGTTCTTATGTGCCTCTGGTCCTATGTCCCTCTGTCCCTATGTTCCTCTGTTCCTGTGTTCTTATGTTTCTATGTTTCCCTGTTCATCTGTTCATCTCTTCCTATGTTCCTCTGTTCTTATGTTCCTCGGTTCCTATGTTTTAATGTCCCTTTGGTCCTATGTTGATCTGTTTTTTTTGTTTTTGTTTTTATGTTATTCTGCTCTTATGTCCCTCTGGTCCTATGTTACTGTGTTCTATGTTCCTCTGTTCCTACGTTCTTATGCTCTTACATTTCTATGTTCCTCTGTTCCTGTATTCCTCTGTTCCTATGTTAAACTGTTCCTTTGTTCCTATGTTTCTCTGTCTTCTGTTTCTGTGTTTCTACGTTCCTATTTTCCTATGGTTCTTTGTCTCTCTGTTTCTCTGACCCTCTGTTTCTCTGTTTATCTGTTCTGTTCCTCTGTCCCTTTGTTCATATCATCTTTTGTTCATCTGTTCCTATGATCATTTGACTCTCTGTTCCTCTGTCCCTCTATTATTTTGTTCCTCTGTCTCTCTGTTCCTATGTTCATATGTTCCTTTGTTACTATGTTGCTCTGTTCCTACGTTCCTATGTTCGTATGATGCTTTGTCCCTCTGTTCCTATTTTCCTCTTTTTCTATGTCCCTCTGTTCGTCTGTCCCTATGTTCCTCGAGTTCTATGTTCCTCTGTTTCTATGTTCCTCTGCTCCTCTGTTCATATGTTCCTACATTGCTATGTTCCTCTGTTTCTCTATCCCTTTATTCCTATGTTCCTCTGTTCCTTTGTTTCTATGTTCCTTCCTTCCTATGTTGCAATGATGCTTTGTCCCTCTGTTCCTCTGACCATCTGTTCGTCTTTCCCTCAGTTGCTATGTTCCCCTGTTCACCTGTTCTTATGTTCCTACGTTCCTATTTTCCTATGGTTCTTTGTCCCTCTGTTCCTCTGTCCCCCTGTTTATCTGTTCTGTTCCTCTGTCCCTCTGTTTATATGATCATTTGTTTCTCTGTTCCTGTTCCTATGATCCTTTGACTCATTGTTCCTCTGTTCCCCTCTGTTTCCTATGATCCTTTGTCCTCTATGTTTCCTATGATCCTTTGTCCCTCTGTTCCTTTGTTCCTCTGTTTCTTTGTTCCTATTTTCCTATGTTCCCTGTTCCTAAGTTCCTTTGTCGTTTGTTCATCTGTTTCTATGTTCCTCTGTTACAATTTCCCTCTGTTCATATGTTCCTATATTTCTCTGTTCTTCTGTTCTTATGTTCCTCTGTTCTTATGTCCCTCTGGTCCTATGTTCCTCTGTTCTTATATTCTTCTGTTCCTATGTTCCTCTGTTCTTATGTCCCTCTGGTCCTATGTTCCTCTGTTCATGTGTTCCTCTGCTCCTACTTTCCTATGTTCCTACATTTCTATGTTCCTCTGTTCCTATGATCTTCTGTTCCTATGTTCCTCTGTTTCTATGTTTCTATGTTCCTATATTTCTCTGCCCCTCTGTTCTTATGTCCCTCTTTTCCTATGTTCCTCTGTTCTTACATTATTCAATTCCTATGTTCCTCTGTTCTTATGTCCCTCTGGTTCTATGTTCCTGTGTTCCTCTGCTCCTACTTTCCTATGTTCCTACATTTCTATGTTCCTCTGTTCCTATGATCTTCTGTTCCTATGTTCCTCTGTTCCTATGTTCCTCTGTTTCTTTGTTCCTCTGTCCCCTGTTCCTATGTCCCTCTGTTCCTATGTTACTTTGTTCCTCTGTTCTTACGTCCCTCTTTTTCCATGTTCCTCTATTATTGTGATCTTACATTCCTGTTTTTGTCTGTTCCTATGTTCCTCTGTTCCTGTATCCTTCTGTTTTTCTGTTCCTCTGTTTCTATGTTCCTCCGTTCCTATGTTCCTCTGTTCCTATGTTTTTTCCTCAATTCTTCTGTTTTTCTGTTCCTCTGTGCCTATGTTCCTCTGTTTCTATGTTCTTTTGTTTCTATGTTTCTGTGTTCTTAGGTTTCTATGTTTCTTTGTTCCTATCTTCCTCTGTTCCACTGTTCCTTCGTCAATCAGTTCGTATGTTCCTCTTTTCCTATGTACCTCTGTTCCTGTGTCTCTCTGTTCCTATTTTAATCTGTTCTTATGTCCCTCTGTTCATCTGTTCATATGTTCCTCTCTTCTTATGTTTCTACTTTCCTATGTTCCTCTGTTCCTGTGTTCTTATGTCCCTCTGTTCCTATGTTCATGTGTTCTTATGTTCCTCTGTTTGTTTGTTCCTACGTTCCTCTGTTCCTTTATCCTTCCGTTCTTCTGTTCCTGTTCCTACATTGCTATGTTCCTCTGTTCCTCTATTAATTTGTTCCTCTGTTCATATGTCCATCTGTTTCTCTGTCCCTCTATTAATTTGTTCCCCTGTTCCTCTCTTCTTCATTGAACGAAACATTCTGAAATACTATCTGAAAGAAATTTAATAATTATGATGTTTTTTTACAATAGGTTAAAAAAATAACAATGACACTTAAAACTCTAACTTTTTTTTTTTGGTCTAAAATGAACTGGAAAACAAGTTCAGTGTTTTCCATTTTAGTTTTTGTTTGTAATTTGAAAGAAACGAAGAGAGAAAGATGAGAGTAAAATTGTCAGTGAAGAATTGTGATGTAAAGGTAGAAATTAATAGGAGAGAGGTAGGAAAAAAAGGAAGGAGGGAGGGTGGGAGGGGGTTGGGAGAGGAAGGTGGGATAGAGGGAGGGAGAGATGGAGGGAGGGAGGGAGAGATGGAGGGAGGGAGGGAGAGGGAGAAAGAAGGATGGAGGGAGGGTGGGAGGGGGTAGAGGAAGGTGGGATAAAGGGAGGGAGAGATGGAGGGAGGGAGGGAGAGGGAGAAGGATGAGGGAGGGAGGGATGGTACACCACAATATACCCTGCATTAATCACAATATATTTCAGTTAAAATAATGATCAATGGTCCACATTTCAGCACTCTGAATGCCGGGTTTTTGCCTAATGAATTTCTCAAATTTGAAAAAACCCTGAAAAAAGTATTTGATCTGAAAAGAATAAATTATAAGAATAGTGTTGAATACCAAGAAGACGATGCATAAGACACTTATGTATCCTTATTTTCGAAACGTTTCACCTGCGTAGCAGACTTTTCCAGGTGAATACTAACAAATTTACCACCGGAGGTTGTGAAGTGTTATCTGAAGGACTGATCACCTCAAAACTACCTCTCCACTTCTACTCTCTCTGGTATTACAGTCGCTTGGATTCGACTGAAGAAACCTGCTTTAGATTCGGTGCTTCCGACGTCTTTCACAATGTTCAGTTCCTAGATTGTGGTGGACGTGATTGTGACTACTGTGGTGTTGTTTCTAGTGTGTCATGTGTGTTGTTTGCTAGTTTGGTTACTAGGAGAGAGATACATGTCCTAGTGTCTCCCTCTGGTCGTGTGATTGTTAGTTAGGTTAGGTAAGGTTTGTCAGGAAACAGGAAATGCCTGCAGCATTCTGGGCATGTGGAACACTGCCGGGGAGCTGGACGAAGTATTTGACATGTAGCTCTGAGTTGTTATCTAGTATGTTGTTTTACTCCCTATTGCATTCTTGTCAATGTATTTTGTCTTGAAATAAAGTTTATACACAATGGAAAGATGGGGTGGTAAGGGAAGTGGAATATTCAAATGGCTATGGGTCCCACAATTTACATCAGAGATGGACCCCATCATAAATATATATATATATATATATATATATATATATATATATATATATATATATATATATATATATATATATATATATATATATATGGAAACAACCAACAGCCCCTCCCAGCAGACAGAGCTGACAGCAACCCAGACTTCACATCTACAGATGACCTAAAATCTGCAATCAAATTAACATCCACCAGGACGCTGACACATCCCCAAAGCAGCTCGCCCTCAAGCTGCTAGCAAATTCGCTGATCTCTTGAAGAAAGTCAACGATGCTCCTGCAAACAGATCCTAGCACAACCTACTGTTATTTGGCAATGCCTGTTTGGCTGTCTCACCAAGGAGGGACAAGTCTCTAGCAACATATGCTATTAGGGCAATAAATGCATTACCAAGAGATGACAACCTCGTCCGTCTCCTAGGGCGACAAACACCCGCCTGTCAAATGCCAACAACAGGATACCTAACGCCTCAAAAATCAGAGCCCAAATTAGCAAAAAAATAGAAGAGGGTGATACTATTGGAGCACTGAGGCTTTTAACCAGTGAGGATACCATCGCTCCTAAGGACGTCATTACAGCACAAGCCCTGAAGGACTAACATCCACCCAGGGCTCCCAGTACCAACATTGACCTCGCTGACATTGCAGCAGGTGAACAACATTTAATCTTACAGGGCTCAGCAGGAGCTTTCACCGGTTTAAGGCCACAACACTTAAAACAAATGCTCAATCCAGCACTTGGTGAGGTTTCAGAGATGTTGCTGTCTGGACTCATCAAATTTTCCAATGTGTGCCTGGCTGGCAGTGTCCCAGAGGCCATTAGACCTCTCTTCTTTGGTGCCTCACTGTGTGCCCTCCGGAAAAAGGATGGAGGGATCAGGCCCATTGCAGTGGGCAACACCCTTCGGCGCCTAGTCGCCAAGGCTGCAGTAAGAATGGTGAGTCAAGAGGCTGCCTCAATGTTGAAACCAACTCAGCTCGGTTTTGGTGTTCAACAAGGCTGTGTAGCAGCTGCCCACGCAGCACGAGTATACATCAACATGTCCGATGAAAAAGCCTTGATCAAATTCGACTTTGCCAACGCTTTCAAATTAGTCAGAAGGGAGGCTGCTCTCCAAGTAGTTTCTAGACTCTTCCCTTCCCTCTATCCCTTCAGAAAGTTGTGTTATAGTGTGACTTCTAAACTATTGTTTGGAGACCATGAAATTGACTCGTGTGAAGGTGTGCAACAGGGAGACGCTCTTGCCCCCTTTCTATTCTGTCTGGTCATCAAGGAGGTCACAGAAGCACTCTCTAGTGAGCTCACTATCTGGTTCTTGGATGTTGTTACCCTAGCTGGCACTACAGAATCTCTCCTAGAGGACATCAGAAAAATTAAAGACATGGGAAAGAGACTGGGCCTATCTTTAAACCCCACCAAATGTGAAATAGTTTCTACCAATCGACAGATGATCCAGAATATTAGTGCTGTTTTACCAGGAGCACGAGCCATTGATCCAGCCAACAGCACTCTCCTTAGTGCTCCTCTTGGGCCCAATGCCATCGATCTGGTCCTAGAAAAAAAAAAATCTCAGACCTCAGGACGATGGAAGGCAGGATGAAAAACATTGATATTCTCATGATGCCTTCTACCTACTCACCAGGTGCCTATCAATCCCAAAACTTACCTACTTCCTGAGATGCTCCCCAGCCTTCAGCAGTCCGAAACTCAAGGAATATGATTCTCTCTTCAAGACCATGCTAGAGAGTGTATTGAATCTTTCCCTCGAAGATGGACAGTGGTTGCAAGCCTCACTTCCAGTCAGGTTTGGGTGGCTGGGAGTACGCAAATCCTCCCAGATTGCCCTACCAGCTTTAAAATCCGCTTCCATAGCATCAAACGAGTTAATAAGACAAATTCTTTAGGACAACCTCAGTGACTCAGCAGAAATACAGGACCCTAGCTACCTCAGTGCCATCACTGAATGGGAGACTCTTGCTGCTCAAGCACCAAAATCTAGTCCAGCACTGGCCTACAAACAGTCAAGTTGGGATGGCCACATCGCTGAAAAGATGCTTGCCAACATGCTTGTGGCTGTAACATCAGACAGGGAGACTGCCTGTCTCCAAGCTGTGAGTGCACATCACTCCACGGACTTCCTCCAAACAGTTCCCATTTCGGCAATAGGAACACGCTTCGACCCTAAGACCCTCTGTATTGCAGTGGCTCTGCGCCTTGCTGCCCCAATTCACATGGAATATACGTGTATTTGTGGCGATGCGCAAGCCGACCAATATGGTCTACATGGTCTTAACTGTTCTAAAACCAAGGGCTGGCATGCAAGACACAATGATGTCAATGACATCATAAAGAGAACCCTTGCTACAGCTGGATATTCAGCCGAGAGAGAGCCCTGATCACTAGCAGCCAACAATACCCACAACCCAGCAAACCGCCCCGACGGGATCACCATCTATCCTTGGAAGAACGGCAAGCTCTTAGCATGGGACTATACCTGTGTGTCGATGCTGGGTGCCACCTACATCCATCACAGTGTCGGGCGACAGGGAGGAGCTGCTGACCACAGAGAGGAGTACAAGATCGGCAAGTACAGGGACATAAGTCAACAGTATCAATTTGTCCCAATGGGTTCAGAGACCTTGGAATCATGAAGAAAAAAATGCAACATGTTTCCTTAAACAACTGGGTTCCAGACTCATCAACACCAACAGGGACCCATGGGCAGCCACTTTCATGTTCCAGCGCCTCAGCGTGGCCATCCAGAGGGAAAATGCTTGCTGCATTCTGGGCTCGCGTCCGGCATCGGAGGAGCTGGAAGAGATTCATAATCTTTGATATATTGTACCAATGTATTCATGTTTGTGTTTTCTGTCAATATATTCTGTCTATTAATAAAATTCATATAGAATATAAAATATAGGGGGTGGTAGGAACAGAAAATATTCAAACAGCTCCGGGGAGAACCTTGAGTTTTCCTTGAGGTACGTTTATTGTCTTCTCTGAGGATGAGGGTTCCCAGTAAAGTTCTAGAGGTGATACCTCCCTATATATATATATATATATATATATATATATATATATATATATATATATATATATATATATATATATATATATATAGGAAAGAGTAAGGTGATGAGGATAACAAAAAGAATAGGTGACGAAAGATTGGATATCAGATTGGAGGGAGAGAGTATGGAGGAGGTGAATGTATTCAGATATTTGGGAGTGGACATGTCGGCGGATGGGTCTATGAAGGATGAGGTGAATCATAGAATTGATGAGGGGAAAAGGGTGAGTGGAGCACTTCGGAGTCTGTGGAGACAAAGAACCTTGTCCATGGAAGTAAAGAGGGGAATGTATGAGAGTATAGTTATACCAACGCTCTTATATGGGTGTGAAGCATGGGTGATGAATGTTGCAACGAGGAGAAGGCTGGAGGCAGTGGAGATGTCATGTCTGAGGTCAATGTGTGGTGTGAATATAATGCAGAGAATTCGGAGTTTGGAAATTAGGAGGAGGTGCGGGATTACCAAAACGATTGTCCAGAGAGCTGAGGAGGGGTTGTTGAGGTGGTTTGGACATGTAGAGAGAATGGAACGAGTCAGAGTGACTTCGAGAGTGTATAAATCTGTAGTGGAGGGAAGGCGGGGTAGGGGTCGGCCTAGGAAAGGTTGGAGGGAGGGGGTAAAGGAAGTTTTGTGTGCGAGGGGCTTGGACTTCCAGCAAGCATGTGTGAGCGTATTTGATAGGAGTGAATGGAGGCATATGGTTTTTAATACTTGACGTGCTGTTGGAGTGTGAGCAAAGTAACATTTATGAAGGGATTCAGGAAACCGGCAGGCCGGATTTGAGTTCTGGAGATGGGAAGTACAGTGCCGGCACTCTAAAGGAGGGGTGTTAATGTTGCAGTTTTATAACTGTAGTGTAAAGCACCCTTCTGGCAAGACAGTGATGGAGTGAATGATGATGAAAGTTTTTCTTTTCGGGCCACCCTGCCTTGGTGGGAATCGGCCGATGTGTTAATAATATATATATATATATATATATATATATATATATATATATATATATATATATATATATATATATATATATATATATATATATATACATATTACATATATATCATTAGGAAACTAAGTCTTCTTCTTATTGATTATCACCACTTTCATTGCCTTGTTCTTCCTTCTGCTGTTTATTCTTACCCTCTCAATATCGTCTCCCAATTCCTTGTTTTCTGTGTGAAGATTAACCACTACCACAGCTGTTGCACAAGACTGATTATGCAGCAACAGCAGCACCAGCAGTGTGTCTGCTGCAGCATCTTACAAGCACACTACCAGCAACACCAGCAGAGTGTCTGCTGCAGCATCTTACAAGCACACTACCAGCAGCACCAGCAGTGTGTCTGCTGCAGCATCTTACAAGCACACTACCAGCAACACCAGCAGTGTGTCTGCTGCAGCATCTTACAAGCACACTACCAGCAACACCAGCAGAGTGTCTGCTGCAGCATCGTACAAGCACACTACCAGCAACAGCAGCAGAGTGTCTGCTGCAGCATCGTAGAAGCACACTACCAGCAACAGAGTGTCTGCTGCAGCATCTTACAAGCACACTACCAGCAACAGCAGCAGAGTGTCTGCTGCAGCATCTTACAAGCACACTACCAGCAGCAGAGTGTCTGCTGCAGCATCTTACAAGACACTACCAGCAGCAGAGTGTCTGCTGCAGCATCTTACAAGCACACTACCAGCAGCAGAGTGTCTGCTGCAGCATCTTACAAGCACACTACCAGCAACAGCAGCAGAGTGTCTGCTGCAGCATCTTACAAGCACACTACCAGCAGCAGAGTGTCTGCTGCAGCATCTTACAAGCACACTACCAGCAGCAGAGTGTCTGCTGCAGCATCTTACAAGCACACTACCAGCAACAGCAGCAGAGTGTCTGCTGCAGCATCGTACAAGCACACTACCAGCAACAGCAGCATCAGCAGCAGAAATCAAATTTAATAAATTCCTGCCGTGCTTCTCAGTTTTGGTAAATTCTGCGGCATTCTTACTCTCGCTCTCTCTCTATTCTCTCTCTCTCTCTCGCTCTCTCTCTATTCTCTCTCTCTCGCTCTCTCTCTATTCTCAAAACACATTCCCAAAATATTTCTCCAGTATTATTACACGCATCTATACATGCCAGAATACGCTATTGTCTTAATATTGTAAAATATACTTGGGAAATATTAATAAATAATTTATAGAAGGAATTTAGAGGTCTGGTGGAAAAATATTTGCATTTTGTGCGTGAGTCTGTTTGAATATTCCACTTGCCTTAACACTTCATCTATTATAAATGCATAGATTAGGTATACTTTATTTTGTAATATTGGTACACAGAGTTTGAAGGAAAAATTGGTGGTACAATGTAGTTGAGAAATATAAAAGACAGGATATTAGGGATAATTTAAAAGAGTTGTTTGTTGACAATAGTATTTGAAATATCTCTGGCAGCTTCTCAGAACTTGTACTGTGCTTGCAACAGATTTTTAAAGCCTCTGAACTGCAGCACTGAGTAGCTGGAACAAGGAACTTTGGTGATCTGGGATCCTTAGTTGCTCTGGCGAGTCTTTTGCCTAGCTTCTTAAGGAACACTGATGTGCTCTTGTACCATAAGTCGTGAACCTATGGAAACACACATGTAAAGAAGACAGAGTTCATCTTATTCACTAACCTCTCAGGACTCCCTGAAACCTTCAGTGAACATAGTGGACACAGGTATTAGCCAGTGAAGATGCCCTGCAACAGGCCAGTTGCAGTGCTCCTTCTTTCTAATGTTCTTAAGCAGAGTCCAATACTTCCTTTTTGCCATCCGTTCAGGCTTTTGGCTGAACGAATATATATATATATATATATATATATATATATATATATATATATATATATATATATATATATATATATATATATATATATATATATATATATTATATATATATATATATATATATATATAATAACAACACTGCAACTAGCCAAGGATTCGAACCCATGTTGTTTTGGCCTGCCTCATGGTGAGCAAAAACCACATGACGTTCTATCCCACACGACCACCAAATTCTACAAGAATCACGCACCCAGCCAAGCTAGGTGTTTTGCCGTGATCCGAGGACATACGGTGGTGTGTGTGCCTCTGAGCTAATTCATTTTCCTCTACGTTCGGTGTACTAGCCTTGGTATACGTCCACTTTGGAATAAGTCCAACTTGGTATGCATCCTGTGGGGTAGTTCTTAAAGGCCTTATAGTCTAGGGTAATACTTACATTCATGATTAGCTGCTGTCTCTGAAATCTTTCACCAGTTCTCTCAAAAGGTTATTTAAACCACTATTATAAAAATAGTACTATATTCAGAGAGATATATACAGGTCTTAATCATAACACCATGCCCCAAGCATCTCCAAGCCACATGGCCCACCTGCTACAATTAACACTCTTTTCCTCAACATTTCTTTAACCCTCAGTGTCTTGACACACTGTAAATCAGAGGGTATGATGGCTGCCTAACTTTAAAGTATAACTCTTACCTTTGGCACACATTTTCTACTCAAACAAAGATAAGAGAGAACCACCAGTTTTACCATCTTGAAGCCATCTTGGGAAGTGAGAGAGAGAGTGGGAGGAGTTTTGCTAAGCTTCTCCCACTCCAAACCCAACCAAAACAAACAAAAACCTGTCAGCTTGCACACTCCACATGCACCCACAATATTTGTTTTTCTTATACACCCTTTTACTTTTTACAAAGAGAAATACAACTTTATAAACTACTTATTTAAATGTGTGTGTATGTGTGTGTGTATACTACAATCTATTATATTGTGAAAATCAGGCTTAACTCAGCTTCCTAGTCTTAAGAGTGGCCTGCCCTTTTGACATTTAAGCAGTAATTGTGATTAATTCAATATAATTAGGTATTCATGAGTAATTGTTACTTAAATACATCAATACATGTTGGGTCCTATAGCCCCAATACACCCCCACCTCCAGATGAAGTCTCACAAAACTAGTCGTGTCCCTCAGGATACGGCTAGTAAAAAAAAAATCCTTTAGCCTGAAGGTGGTAGCAAAACTACTAGAAGTTTTACATATTACCCAGCACCATAATTACTCTTCACTTTAGTGTTATTTACAACAAGGTGACATACTGAACCTTCAAAGATTATACATGCAATTCCACCCCATACCATACAAAACCGTGAATGGAACAATACTGGAACAGATTGCAGAGGTTTTAGGAAAAGCATTTTAAGTTATCCTCATACTGAAAGGTGTAACCATTAACTACTTTAGTGGTTTCTAAACATAATACATTTTTACAATACAAGGACTGCACACAATGCCCACTGTAAAAGCCAGCACCGACAGTCCTATGCGTACTCTTCCTTTCCTTGATGTTCTTCTCTGCAAAGCTGACCATGAACTTCGTTTTAAAGTCTATCGAAAACCTACCAATCAACACGATCTTCTCCACTTCTACTCTCACCACGACACCAAAACTAAACGTGGTGTAATTATAGGCTTTTTCCTACGCGCACTCAGAATCTGCAGCAGTGAGTTCCTTGAAGAAGAATGCTCCCTCATTGAACAAGTTTTTTCCAAACTTCACTATCCTCGTCACTTCATTAGAGACTGCAGACGACGGGCATTAAACATCTTCAACACACCCAGAGAAGACACTGCTGAGAAGAGATACATAGTTCTTCCCACCAACTCCATTTCCAAACACGTTTCCAACATTTTTTCTAAGACCTCATTCCGAGTATCCACCTCCACATCCACCACCATCAAGGACATTACCAGTAACAGACAGGAAAAGCTTCAATCCACGGCAGGGGTATACACAATCCCTTGTAATGGCTGCAGCAAATTATATGTCGGCGAAACATCCAGAGACCTACAAACACGCATTTCAGAACACCAGTACGCAGGCAGATCTGACGACTCAAGAAATGCCTGTGTTCAACACCGAAATTTACACAACCATTTAATCAACTACAGAAACGCAAGACTCATCGCCACCAGAGAAGACAACACGCAATACCGAAGAATCCTGGAATCATCACTTATCTGTATATCCAACAACTTCAACCAGAACAACGGCTTCTACAACATAGCTGAACCTATTGCCAAGAAACTTCTGCAACGCTATCCCACCTAGAACTCAAGAATGGAACACTGCAGGTCCTTTAAGTCACACAATGTTTTTAACTATCACACTACTTTTAAGACTGTCACATGCAGCTTTCTCCACCTGACCCAGCATTCTCCACCTGACTATACCCTATATATATTCATGTTATTCATTTTCCAGGTAGATCTGTCTGTGTCTCGATAAAGCCCACTGCGTGGGCGAAACGTTGTCAATAAAGGGTCACATTATACTGCTTATGTGTTTATTTTTCCAGCTTAAGAGAGTGCCGAAGCAATGTAGAAAGAGAGCAAATGAGAGAGTGGATGAGATGTTATCAACAAATTTTGTTGAAAATAAGAAAAAGTTTTGGAGTGAGATTAATAAGTTGAGGAAGCCTAGGAAACAAATGGATGTGACAGTTAAAAATAGGAGAGGAGAGTTATTAAATGGAGAATTAGGGGTATCGGGAAGATGGAGGGAATATTTTCAGGAATTGTTAAATGTTGATGAAGACAGGGAAGCTGTGATTTCGTGTATAGGGCAAGGAGGAATAACATCTTGTAGGAGCGAGGAAGAACCAGTTGTGATTGTGGGGGAAGTTCTTGAGGCAGTGGGTAGAAAAAAGGGGGGGTAAGGCAGCTGGAATTGATGGGATAAAGATAGAAATGTTAAAAGCAGGTGCGGATATAGTTTTGGAGTGGTTGGTGCTATTATTTAATACATGTATGGAAGAGGGTAAGGTACCTAGGGATTGGCAGAGAGTATGCATAGTTCCTTTGTATAAAGGCAAAGGGGACAAAAAAGAGTGCAAAAATTATAGGGGAATAAGTCTGTTGAGTATACCTGGTAAAGTGTATGGAAGAGTTATTATTGAAAGAATTAAGAGTAAGACTGAGAGTAGGATAGCTGATGAACAAGGAGACTTTAGGAAAGGTAGGGAGTGTGTAGACCAAGTGTTTACAGTGAAACATATAGGTGAACAATATTTAGATAAGGGTAAAGAGGTTTTTGTGGCATTTATGGATTTGGAAAAGGCTTTTGACAGGAAGGATAGGGGGACAATGTGGCAGATGTTGCAGGTGTATGAAATAGGAGGCAGGTTACTGAAAGCAGTGAAGAGTTTTTACGAGGATAGTGAGGCTCAGGTTAGAGTATGTAAGAGAGAGGGAGATTTTTCCCAGTAAAAGTAGGCCTTAGACAAGTATGTGTGATGTCACCGTGGTTGTTCAATATATTTATAGATGGGGTTGTAAGCGAAGTGAATGCGAGGGTCTTGGTAAGAGGTGTGGGGTTAAAAGATAAATAATCTAACACAAATTGAGAGTTGTCACAGCTGCTTTTTGCTGATGACACTGTGCTTTTGGGAGATTCTGAAGAGAAGTTGCAGAGGTTGGTGGATGAGTTTGGTAGGGTGTGTAAAAAAAGGAAATTAAAAGTGAATATAGGAAAGAGTAAGGTGATGAGGATAACAAAAAGTTGTCATCTATGTTGTTTTACTCACTATTGTATTCTTGTTAATGTATTTTGACAATGTATTGTATCTTGAAATAAATTTTATATATATATATATATATGCAAAAAGATCACAGTAATCAGGTGATATCAAAATATGCAAGACAACCACTATGAAAAAATAGAGGAATTCCAAGCGCTTTCGTGACTACTCACATTATCAAGGAACTATAAAAGGAAACATGACAAGAGGACTTATATAAGGGGCAAGACTACACCTCACAGTCACATCACACTAACAAAGACTACACCTCACAGTAGCGTAACATCACACGACTCTGTGAAGAGGAAAAACAAGAAAGGACCTGAAACTCTTCCCAAGAATTAAGATTAGTCCAATTTATCATTAATTTCTTCCCAAATTTTATTAATTATAAAAGAATCCAATTTATATAAACCAAAAGAAATATTCATATTATTTTCAAAACTGCTTTTAATGAAACATGATTCTATTATATTCCTCTCAACCATGGACTTGCTTGATACAACCTTCTCAGCATTTTGAAAATCAATTGGATGGTTAAAGTCTCTCACATGAATAAATAGAGCATTAGAATCTTGTCCAGTTCTAATGCTATATTTATGTTGTTTTAATCTTAGTTCAAGACTTTTACCAGTTTGACCATAATAAACTTTATCGCATATTTTACAGGGAATCTTATAGACACATCCGTCAGCATTTTGGGGGGAATTTTTTATCAAAAGTCTTTTACTGTATCAAGATTTTTAAATACAACTTTGATATTAAAATTCTTAAGAAAGGAAGGCATATCAACCAAGTTTTCATGGTAAGGAGAACCAACATATTTTTGGTTGAATAAGGTTGGTTGTCCCTTTTGGGATTGTAAAAAGTATTCCTAGCTATTTTAAAAGATTTATCAATTATGTTTCTAGGGTATTTTAAATCATTAGCTATTTCATAAATTTTAGAGATTTCTTCATCTATGAACTCTGGACTACAAATACGTAAAGCTCTCAAAAACATTGAGATATATATATATATATATATATATATATATATATATATATATATATATATATATATATATATATATGCAAGACAACCACTATGAAAAATATAGGAATTCCAAGCGCTTTCGTGACTACTCACATTATCAAGGAACTATAAAAGGAAACATGACAAGAAGGCTTATATAAGGGGCAAGACTACACCTCACAGTCACATCACACTAACAAAGACTACACCTCACAGTAGCGTAACATCACACGACTCTGTGAAGAGGAACATAAGAAAGGACCTGAAACTCTTCCCAAGAATTAAGATTAGTCCAGTTTATAAGAACATAAGAACATAAGAAAGGAGGAACACTGCAGCAGGCCTGTTGGCCCATACTAGGCAGGTCCTTCACAATCCGTCCCACTAACAGAATATTTGCTCAACCCAATTTTTAATGCTACCCAAGAAATAAGCTTTGACAATTCTACCCACTCATGCGCGAGTCCCACTCAAATCCAACCCCTCTCACTCATGAATTTATCCAACCTAAATTTGAAACTACCCAAGGTCCTAGCTTCAATAACCCTACTAGGCAGACTGTTCCACTCATCAACTACCCTATTTCCAAACCAATACTTTCCTATATCCTTTCTAAATCTAAACTTATCTAACTTGAATCCATTATTGCGGGTTCTCTCTTGGAGAGATATCCTCAAGACCTTATTTATATCCCCTTTGTTAATACCCATTTTCCACTTGTATACCTCGATCATGTCTCCCCTCATTCTACGTCTTACAAGTGAATGTAATTTTAGGGTCTTCAATCTTTCTTCGTAAGGAAGATTTCTAATGCTATGTATTAATTTAGTCATTCTACGCTGAATGTTTTCTAACGAATTTATGTCCATTCTGTAATATGGAGACCAGAACTGAGCTGCGTAATCTAGGTGAGGCCTTACTAATGATGTATAAAGCTGTAATATAACCTCTGGACTTCTGTTGCTAACACTTCTTGATATAAATCCCAGTAATCTATTTGCCTTATTACGTACGCTTAGGCATTGCTGTCTTGGTTTAAGGTTGCTGCTTACCATTATTAAATTCTTCCCATATTTTATTAATTATAAATGAATCCAATTTATATAAACCAAAAGAAATATTCATATTATTTTCAAAACTGCTTTTTATGAAACATGATTCTATTATATTCCTTTCAACCATGGACTTGCTTGATACAACCTTCTCAGCATTTTGAAAATCAATTGGATGGTTAAAATCTCTCACATGAATAAATAGAGCATTAGAATCTTGTCCAGTTCTAATGCTATATTTATGTTGTTTTAATCTTAGTTCAAGACTTTTACCGGTTTGACCGTAATAAACTTTATCGCATATTTTACAGGGAATCTTATAGACACATCCGTCAGCATTTTGGGGGGAATTTTTTATCAAAAGTCTTTTTACTGTATCAAGATTTTTAAATACAACTTTAATATTAAAATTCCTAAGAAAAGAAGGTATATCAACCAAGTTTTCATGGTAAGGGAGAACCAACATATTTTTGGTTGAATAAGGTTGGTTGTCCCTTTTTGGATTGTAAAAAGTATTTCTAGCTATTTTAAAAGATTTATCAATTATGTTTCTTGGGTATTTTAAATCATTAGCTATTTCATAAATTTTAGAGATTTCTTCATCTATGAACTCTGGACTACAAATACGTAAAGCTCTCAAAAACATTGAAGAAAAAACCGACACTTTAACTCTATCTTGATGTGAAGAGTAATAGTGTACATAGGAACAATTATTTGTAGGTTTTCTGTAAATTTTGAATTTAAAATCAAGTGCTTAATTTATCAACTAAATCTAAGTTGTTTTTAACATTAAAATTAGATTTGTTGGAAAAATTTATAATTTTAATGTTAAAAACAACTTAGATTTAGTTGATAAATTAAGCACCTTGTTAGATTTAGTTGATAAATTAAGCACCTTGACTGATTTAAATGATTTCAATATGGTTAGTTTTGATGTTACCTTCTTGTTTACAAAAGTTCCAGTTGATGATTTACTAAGTTTCTTATCTGAAGAACTGGCTAATTATGATTTACCATTGCCAGTTCCTACTATCATTAAACTTTGTATTGTTGATGCAAAATTTGTATTTAATGATGAGTTTTACACTCAGAAGTTTGGTATGGCAATGGGAAATCCTCTTTCACCTGTTCTTAGTAACTTATATATGGAATTTTTCGAAACAAGATTGCTTAACACTATCCTTCCCAATAGAGCTAAGTGGTATAGATATGTTGATGATATTTTGTGCCTTATGCCTAAGAATGTAGACATAAACCATTTCCTTGTTAAATTAAATAGCTTAGCTCATTCTATAAATTTTACTGTTGAATTCGAAGTAAATAACTCATTGCCCTTCCTAGATGTGTTTATTATTAAGGGTAACATTGATTTTAAATTCAAAATTTACAGAAAACCTACAAATAATTGTTCCTATGTACACTATTACTCTTCACATCAAGATAGAGTTAAAGTGTCGGTTTTTTCTTCAATGTTTTTGAGAGCTTTACGTATTTGTAGTCCAGAGTTCATAGATGAAGAAATCTCTAAAATTTATGAAATAGCTAATGATTTAAAATACCCAAGAAACATAATTGATAAATCTTTTAAAATAGCTAGAAATACTTTTTACAATCCAAAAAGGGACAACCAACCTTATTCAACCAAAAAATATGTTGGTTCTCCCTTACCATGAAAACTTGGTTGATATACCTTCTTTTCTTAAGAATTTTAATATTAAAGTTGTATTTAAAAATCTTGATACAGTAAAAAGACTTTTGATAAAAAATTCCCCCCAAAATGCTGACGGATGTGTCTATAAGATTCCCTGTAAAATATGCGATAAAGTTTATTATGGTCAAACTGGTAAAAGTCTTGAACTAAGATTAAAACAACATAAATATAGCATTAGAACTGGACAAGATTCTAATGCTCTATTTATTCATGTGAGAGATTTTAACCATCCAATTGATTTTCAAAATGCTGAGAAGGTTGTATCAAGCAAGTCCATGGTTGAGAGGAATATAATAGAATCATGTTTCATAAAAAGCAGTTTTGAAAATAATATGAATATTTCTTTTGGTTTATATAAATTGGATTCATTTATAATTAATAAAATTTGGGAAGAATTTAATGATAAATTGGACTAATCTTAATTCTTGGGAAGAGTTTAAGGTCCTTTCTTATGTTCCTCTTCACAGAGTCGTGCGATGTTACGCTACTGTGAGGTGTAGTCTTTGTTAGTGTGATGTGACTGTGAGGTGTAGTCTTGCCCCTTATATAAGCCTTCTTGTCATGTTTCCTTTTATAGTTCCTTGATAATGTGAGTAGTCACGAAAGCGCTTGGAATTCCTATATTTTTTCATAGTGGTTGTCTTGCATATTTTGATATCACCTGTTTACTGTGATCTTTTGCATATATATATATATATATATATATATATATATATATATATATATATATATATATATATATATATATATATATATATATATATATATATTTATATGGGGAAGTGGAGCAGAATTCATCCTCCGTAAGCCATGCCTGTCGTAAGAGGCGACTAAAGTGTCGGGAGCAAGGGGCTAGTAACCCATTCTCCTGTATACATTACTTAAGTTAAAAAGAGAAACTTGTTTTTCTTTTTGGGCCACCCTGCCTCGGTGGGATACGGCCGGTTTGTTGAAAGAAGAATATATATGTTAATAGTAAACTTACATATACAGCATTCAACCTACTTTACTATGTACCAACATCACCACACTCCAGTTCACCTTTACCCAGTATTCACATTAGCTCACTAGCACACTGCTACTAGTAAGTATAACACTATCATTTATAAACAGGGAGGCTCCATGACACCCCCTCTTTCTGCAGGTTGCTCAACCTGCAGGCTGTACTAGTACTCTCCCAAAACTTAAACAGGCCTCTGCCTTACAGGTAAACAAGAGAGCACTTAAGCCAATAAAATAACCTATGGAATAAACTTACAAAAAAACACCATCCCTACAAACCCCAACATTCCATAAAACCCACAAACCCTACAAACCCCACATTCCATAAAAATGGACCGAGCTCACTACCATGTGAGCTTCGTCCAATAGAGCGCCTTGTTGATGCTCTCTCTGAAAACTACGCTTAGATATCATCCCTTGAAGGTAATCACTGAGGAGACAGTGCAAAGGCAGACATTCCCAGTGAATGCATCTTCTTGTAGGTTCGCCGGTATGTCCGGCCCGGGTCTTCTCCAAATGGTGACCCGGCCGGTGAATGCAGGTTTGTCAAGAACCCCTGGTGTCATACTCGGTCGAAAGCACCAGCAATGTCTAATACTACTACCCAGCTTATCTTGGATTTATCTAGTGACTAATGCTAAATAGTAGAAAGGTTCAACAGGAGTGGTAGTCATTTGCCGTGAGAGTATTGTCTCAAAAATCTTACCAGTGATTCATAGGAGTGACGCGGGTCTGCAATTGCAGATTTTCGCTCTGCTCCTCTTTTTATGAACAGGGACTACATATTAGAGTATGCAGCACCAGTTTGGCACCCACACCTGGTCTAGCACGTCAATAAATTTGAGAAAGGGAATGTCCTACGAAGAAAGATTAAGGGAAATCGACCTGACGACACTGGAGGACAGGAGGGGTTGGGAGTACATGATAACGACATAGAAAATACTGCGAGGAATTGACAAAGTGGACAAAGACAGGATATTCCAGAGATGGGACACAGCAACAAGGGGACACAATTGGAAGTTGAAGACTCACATGAATCACGGGGATGTTAGGAAGTATTTATTCAGTCATAGAATTGTCACAAAGTGGAATAGTCTGGAAAGTGACATAGTGGTGGCAGGAACTATACATAGTTTTAAGATGAGGTATGATAAAGCTCATGGAGCAGGAAGAGAGAGAGAGAGGACCTAGTAGCGACCATTGAAGAGGCAGGGCCAGGTACAATGAATCGACCCCTGCAAACACAATTAGGTGAGTACAGACAGACTGAGCGTGATGATTCTTCACCTTGTTTTGTTTGCATCTTCAGTATGATAAAGACAATCTTGTGCTCAGATAAGCCAGCTTAACCAAGAGGTTTGCAAAATGTCTCTACATTCAGACAGATCACTCACTACTGAGTTAACATATGAGTACAGAAGTCTATTAAGATTTTCATGTCAAATACAGCAAGAACTTCATCGAAACATCTTTGTGCAAATTGTTGGTTGATGTCCCCATCAATTTCATGTTGACATTTATGTTGAATCAGAAGGGTGGACGTATTTTCCTTCAGAAAGTTGATCGCGTCTGCTTGCTGCCACTGAGGTTTGTTCATTGTTCATTCTAGTATGGAAGTAGTAGGGTATGTGCATAGTCTGAAGAACATCATTTCCAGGTGATTAGGAATTGCAACATCAATGAGCTGGGCATGAACACTTTTAGAAAAGAGTACGGTACAGCCTTCTTCTTGACCTTACTTGTTTCCTCTCATCAATGAGATGTACTCATCAATTCTAGCAAAATCTTCAAGAGTCCTGTAGTCAAGAAGTGTCTTAACAACTTCGGTCAAGTTTTGGGACGTCGAGTACTCACCTAATTGTACTCACCTAATTGTGGTTGCAGGGGTCGAGACTCAGCTCCTGGCCCCGCCTCTTCGCTGTCTGCTACTGGGTCTCTGCTCTCCCTGCTCCATGAGCTTTATCATACCTTGTCTTAAAACTATGTATGGTTCCTGCCTCCACTATATCTTTCTCTAGTCCATTCCACTTCCTGACTACTCTGTGGCTGAAGAAATGCTTCCTAACATCCCTTTGACTCATCTGAGTCTTCAGCTTCCAGTTGTGTCCCCTTGTTTCTGTGTTCCCTCTCTGAAACAACCTGTCACTATCTATCTTGTCAATTCCCGCAGTATTTTGTATGTCGTTATCATGTCTCCTCTGACCCTTCTTTCCTCCAGTGTTGTTAGTCCTATTTCCTCAATCTTTCTTCATAAGACAGACCCCTGAGTTGTGGAACTAACCTTGTCGCAAACCTTTGCACTTTCTCCTTTTTCCCTTACGTGCTTGACCGGGTTTGGGGGTTCCAGACTGGTGCTGCATATTCTAGTATGGGCCTGACGTAACGGATACAGTGTCTTGAACGATTCCCTTTTTAAGGTAAAGGAACGCTAATCTAAAGGGTTTTCCAGGCCCCCATGCTGCCCAGTTATCTGGTTGATGTGCCTGAGACGTGCTTGGCGAACTACTCCAAGGCTTTCCCCTTTCCGAGGGGCCCTT